>LPNX010819038.1:92049-103129 GCA_001517045.1 Pseudotsuga menziesii
GGAGTTCCTACATCCATTATCTCGGATCGGGACTCCCGATTCCTTGGAGAGTTTTGGACAAAGTTATGGTGTATGATGGACACCAAGCTGAAGAGGAGCACCGCTTTCCATCCACAGACCGATGGACAGACAGAGGTAGTCAACAGGACAGTTGTCCATTTGCTTCGAGGCTATTGCAACAAGCATCCTAAGTTATGGGATGAACAGATCCAGTATGTGCAGCATGCCTACAACAGGGCTATGCATTCTTCCACTCAGAGCTCGCCATTTAAGACATGCTTTGGGTACTTGCCAAAGACTCCATTGGACTTGACTTGGATATCAGTGCCTGTTGAGCCTTGGGTAATGGAGTCAGTATTTGCACAACATTAAAGTGAGAACCCACTTGGGATATGCGTTGATTTATGGACCCTAAAAAGTGTTTGGCTTGGAAGATTCAATTTACAAGGAAACTAGCAGAAGGAGGGCTAGCGCTAGGGTTTGGAAAGGAAGATCTACATATCTAGGACAACCAAAAGACTACCAGCTCAGCGTTGGAGGGGAAATGAGATCAGAATGGCCTGATCTACAAATGCAAGTCAGAAAATTTTAGGAAAAATCAAATCTGGAAAAGTCAAAATCTGATGAGGGATGCTAGAGCCTAGGAGGCTGCAAGTCAGTTTTTTAGATCTAGGGCTACATTGATGGAACTAGCTCAACGTTGGGGGTATTCTGGAGTGAGGAAGACCTGATCTACAAACCCAAGTGATTAATTTCCAGAAAAAGTCAAATCTTGAAAAGTTAAAGTTTCAGTAGGGGCGCTAGGGTTTGAGTAGTTAGAAAGTCAGATCTAGGGCAAACCAGCCACAATTAGGACAACGTTGAGGAGGATTTAGTGAGAGGGGTGCTCGATCTACAAAACCCATAAATGGTTTGTTCAATGATCAAGCAGTTTCTTGATGAAGTATTTTTTTGGATTTTTATTATTTAGGAGTTTTTCAGAAAATTTGAAGAAAAAGTAGGTACAATGGATTGAGACCTGAAAGAGAAGAGACTTACTTGTAGATCTTACCTAGAAATGCTTGTAGATGCTTTGATGATGATGATCCCCGCCATCTCAATCAATTCTGAAAGATCTGAGTGAGTTCTAGGACCAACGTTATGCTCCAAGTGACCAATGCGCCCCCCTATCCTGCATAAGCAAACTTCAACATATCAGATTTGCTGTACCACGAAAGAAAAATCTAGATTTGCAGAGAAGTAACAAGATGTAATGATAGATCACAATGAAGCTAATGAAAACCCCTTGATACAAGACGAAGACAATCTGAGCGAGTTGAGGTCCCCCTGCAAAAACGCTCCAGCTGAAAACGCCCTCCTGGAGACAAGATAATGATCCCGAAAAAAGATATAGATCTCACACAATATTCCGAATGCTAGGAAGCAAGAGACTTTCCAATCACCACCGAAGAACATCAGATGCAAAGCAGATCCAAAAAATATCCACAAAAAAAAGTCTTTCTATTATTTAGATTCAAGAGCCAAAGACCCTTTACAAATGAGAAGCTCTCTCCTTTAAATAGGAATGAGAGAACCAAACGCCTAACCACTTTCAAAACGAGTGGCTAAGATTAAAAGATAAAATGTTCTAATCAATGGTTGAGATGAGCTCAACATACAATACATGGATCAATGTAACCATAAAGTACCAAAGTGGACTAAATCACCCATAAAGAGGGTACCCCACTCAACAAGAAATAAATGAAGCACATGGTGGGTCCATGGAGTGTTAACCAACTCCCCTAGGGTGCCCCATAGCATAATACAATAATATATTATTTTAATTTTTTGACTTTGTGCCTCGAAGAAATTGTGAGCCTCTCAAAAGCTCCAAAAAATAATATAAAAATGCCCAAAAAATAGGTGTGGGCCCAATCAAGTGCTGCAACTGCTGGAGAAGGTGCAAAGGACATCACACTCATCATCATGACTCATCCCATGTCATTTCCTTGCCTCAGTAGCCCAAATCAATTTCTTCAATAGCCATTTAATCATTTTTTAATCTGCCTCGAGAAACGTGAACTTGCCAAAACAGCCTCCTAGGGTGCCTGCGTTGTCAAACTGAACCCACCAAGCTCTTTGGGATGGGGGTACTGTGGTACAATCAATTGGCTGCACCCCCTGTGCCCCATACAGCGCCCTAGGAGATCCCAATGAAAGATCTCCTTGCTCAGACACATCATCCTGTAAAGCAAAACTGCATCATAAAGGTAAAATGAGCCTGATCATCTCTGCAAGTGCCCGAAACTGAAAATAAGCTATCTCACTAGACTCAGAGAGTCCAAATCCATCTAGGGTGCATACTCATACCCCTACCAGGTCTCTGCCTGATCATCACCAATATCCAATAGACAATGTAATCACCTGTAAATGACCAGATACCAATAAGATAACTCAGGCTACCATCCATCTGCTGCAAGTGTTATAAGGCTAAGACATGCTCTACAAATCATTTAAGTAACATTTATAACAATTAGCAGTCACCTCACTGGCGGTACATTAACCAAATACATATATAGGGTTTTTATTTATTATTACTTAGACCAGACTTTCGAAACTATACTCACTTCATAGTTGTAGTCAATTTGCTAGTGAAGGGTGAAGGCTGAAATTGACAAGGCTAGGGTAAATGATGACTTACCAACTTAACATCATGACACTTTGGATATGGGAAGGGAATACTCACTATAACCACATGTCGGACAAACAACAACACAGGGAAGGGCGGTGCCTCACAAATGGTTGAGTTGTTCAGAGAGTGCTTATTCAACTTAGACATCATGTCTACATCAAGTTTGATCCAGGTTCATTAGGACCATCAATTTTATGTCCATGGCCTTTTTGGCCTATATGACCTTTTGGGGACTTTACCAGTGCTTAAAAGCACAGCTAACTGCAACTTTCATCCAGAACATATTCAAATTTATAAGGTTAGCGATATTTGGATATGGCATATATTTAACCATTGCTTTTGGGACCTTTTCTTATACCCTTCATGGAGTATGTTAGCATTTCATTGCTCTTGTCCTTTGTTTATATATTTCAAAAAACACATTTTAGAATTTACATTTTCCATGGGCGCAGATATAAACATTTCCAATATAAGTAGTACATGAGCTTTCAGTTTTAGCCAACAACATCTCAAGTGACTAGGGGGAGTTCTGCACAGTGCCAAACATTGGGACAACCGACTAGAATGATTTAGGCATACAGTCCATCTCACCAAAGGCAAGTTCTGTCACCAACTTAGAGCCAAGACACACTATAAACAGGAAGGTTTGTCCAACAAAGGTTGTAGTGGGGAAAAGGTCCTCCATGCCATAAGTCAAGTAGTAAGTCGGGTTAAAAACAAAACTGGAAGGTAATGGATGGGTGGAGATAATTAAAGATGAAGCCAACACTAGCAAGCCAAAGAATGGTGGGATTGACTACCTCTACTCTCCCTAGGGAGGGTAAAACCAATGAGTATAGATTAGGAAATTCCAAGTCTAAGTAGGGACACCAATACATAATACAAATACATTCAAGTCCATATATTTATGACCGCCAGATCATGACACTAAATGCTAGTATATGTCACAAAGATGAGTATAAGAGCAGTGATAACCATAACACAATAAAATAAATGTCGATTCATAACTATGCAAATAATCCATCTGGACCATCATCTGTCCAATGAGAAAACACTAGAACCAATTTGGGTATCACTAATTGCTCTGCAAATGACTGAATGGCTACATCAGTTCTCGAATCTGAGTGTCCCAAGACTCAGTCCTGACATGGGAGAGTATAATAGTCCATTAGCAAAGTAATGATCCGTCAAAACTGCTCATCTCAGCATCTGATATGTAAGAGATCTGGCTGAAAAATGTACTGTATCTGAAAAATATAATATGGTAACTTGGCTACTATATAAGTGATAACAAGTGGCTAGGATTAGTTTGTTATTTAACTTTATTTTATTTTTTGCTGACACCTTGTAGGTGATTTGGCTTTGCCATTGTTGCAATATCGTGTTGGCTAGTGTAGTTAAATCTCTTAAAAGCTTTTAATTTTTTTTTTTTTGAAGTAAATAAACATTGCCCCAATCTTCGCCCTGTATTCACTCACCTTGTCGGTTGGTCTGACCCTGGGTGACAAGAAAGGGATAAGATTTGAGGTTGCTAGATTAATAGGCACCCAACTTTTATCTTGATAAGGAATTGAGAAAAGAAAGGTTGACCCGTGGCACTCGAGGGGTAGAGGTTGTTGGGATCCTCGTGCAACTTAGTGTCCTCCTATTGAGCGCCCATGAATCTTTGGGATTGACTTGTGGAGCTAGAAGAGAACCTTGTGTTCTCTTGTTGAGCACCCAACAATCTCTCTCAAATTGTAAGAGATAAGTGTTAGGGATAGATACATTACATAGGTTGTACTTTTATTGTCTCACACATTAAATCTACTAAGTTCAAGTGAGACCTAAAATAAACTAAAACTTACAGGACCACTTGCAAAACACTACAATCTCTTTTTTTATTCTCAATTTTTTCTTCAAAGCATTTTCAGTTCAAGTTATTTATATTTTCAGATCAAGTTACATTTCATGGTTACATTTTATTTAATGCAAGTTGAGTTATGTTAATGAACAATTTATTGTATTGAATGATCTAAGGATTTGGGAAGCATTTCAATGCAAATTTCTTGTCTATCTTATATTTTTTACATTATTGTGTATTCTGTTTTCCAAATCCCAATAGAATAGGTATTGGACATGAATAATTGTTTCTGTCTTTCTTGCAATTGCATTTGATTTAATTCGAAAGCAAGATGTGCATGTCATTGAAAACTATTGCGTCTCTGCATGGTTGCTTGTCGTTAAACTTAATAAATTCTAACTCCCGTTTAAAATCATTAAGAAACTAAGTAAGTAGGGACAACCCCCCTTGACCTTTCGGGAGTTGGGTCTAAACGAAGGAGTTAGGAATCGAGGTGACATTGGGTTCTAAACTCATAGTTGCACTCAAGAACACACCTAGCGGTTGAGAGACTTTTTCTGTCAGTTTACAAACCAGTTCAATGGCTGGTTTGGGACAACCCCCCTTGACCTTTAGAGAGTTGGGTCTAAACGAAGGAGTTAGGAATCGAGGTGACATTGGGTTCTGTTGCCCACCTATTTCGACTAGGTGGCAACTCCATGTACATGAAGATGTACATAGTTGTACAAATGGTACCTTGGAAAAATCTAAGGATTTTTCACTTCTGCAGGGTAATTGCCCCTTTGTAAAACGAAATGTCCGCTCCCCTGCGTGGGAAAATTAATGTAATTATATGTACTAGTATGGGTCATATGATATGGATGCCACACCATGGAACTGGTTGTTAGGGAAGTCCCCTCATCGAGTGTTTTTTCCCTTTCCAATTGATCTTGTTGTATAAACGAGTTTAATCGGTTTGGTTTTTCACTCAAAATCCTCCAAAGTGGTGACGGGCGTTCTACCAGTCAAGTCCATGAGGTGGCTAAGGCTTCAAAGTATGATTCATGACCATGCTAGACATTTGTATAGAGTCTTGCGGAGTTTCGTTATGTTATTGTATTTTTGTTATTTTTCCTAGTTAATTAACTTCACCCCTCGGTGGTTAATTAACTCATTTTGATGTAATAATGTAATTGCTCAAGCATGGCATTTTGTAATAGGGGCTATGAATGCAAAGTAAAATTGCTATGAAACCCCTTAAGCCACTGCTTCGAGTCCCATGTCATTCTGATAAGTGGTTGAAGAGATAGACCAATTTTGGTCAGGAGGGGTCTATCTCCCCTAGGGAAATTTTTAATTTTCTTAAGTCAAAAATTCATATTATTTGATTTTGGAGTAAAAAATCAAATAATGCCATGGTAATTTTGTTTGGGGGTTGTTGAGCCTAGGAAAAAATTATTCCAAATTTTTCCACCCCCCCATGGCTAAGATATAATTTTTTCAAGTTATTTTTAATTTTTTCCTAAGTCAAAATTGGGAAAATTTAAAAATATTAATTTGGAAAATTAAATCTAAGGTAAAAGTTATATTTAGCCTAAGTCTAAGGGTTAAATATCATTTATGGGAGTAAAGGCTAGAGTCAAGGCCAAATTAAGAGGTGGCCAAGCTCTATATTTAGTGGGGCGGCCAAGTTTAAAGCCACTCTAAATGGATGGAGGCGCTACCATGTAATAACCCTTGCTATATTTAAAAGGGAGGCTCTACCAAATATTTGGGGGCGTCACCATTCTAAAGGGGGCGCTACATTATAGTGGGGCGTCAATATACTATGGAGGGCGCTAGCTAAATTTGGAGGCATTTCATCAAAATTGGAGGGCGCTACATGAGAAATGAGGGCGCTAACTTGGAAATGGAGGTGCTATTTTTTTAGAGGACGTCCACCATTTAAGAGGGCACCACATCATAAAGAGGGCGCCACCATATTTAGTGGGCCGCCAGCCATTAAAAGAGGGCGCCACTACATTTAGCAGGGCGCCACTTATGAAGTCAAAGCTAAATATAGAGGTGGGCGTCTAATTTGGAGGAGGGCCCACGTTTTTTAACCTCAAAAGAGATCTAAGGGTGGATTTTTAGTCAAAACCCTAGATCTAAGGGTGGAAAATGTGAAGACATGGATCAAGCACCCTAGCCATTGATTAAAAAATAATCTAAGGGTGGAGATTGATTGAGAGGAATAAAAAGTCAAAAACCTAGATCTAGTGGTGGAGATTTAACCTAGATCTAGATCTAATCTCAGCCATTGATCTTCAAGGGGTTGGGGTCTTCCTCAACTATATAATGAGGGTCTCACTCCCTCATTTGACATGATCTCTCATGCTATTGTTATGCTGCCGGGATATTTCTCCACTCAAGCTCTCTTGCTATTGTAATTTTGTTGCCCTAGTTGGGCCATTTAATCAAAGAAATCTTTGGAGGGACATTGTGCTACACTTTTCCATTTTTCATGATCAAATTTTGTGAGGTAACTTGTATATTTTAGCTTTGCATTTTTTGTATTAGTCTAGTTAGCTCTCCACAAAGTATTTTGTGGAGAGGTTAGAGAGTAAAAGTATTTTTGCTTTCTTTTGTGAATGGTTTAACATTTTCTTTCAAAGTATTTTGCAGGAGCTGTTGGACATTCATCACTAGGCTTACGATATCTTGCAGATCTAGACTTTTTGCAGGTTTTCCAAGCAAGGAGATCTCTCCAAGGGTTTCTTTTCGGCAAATTTTAAATTCGGCCATTGACTTTCAGCCTTCCTGAAACTGGGTTTTATTCACTGTATAGTGAATATAACCCTTGTTTTAGGGCCCCAACCTATTATATATTAGCATAGGCCTTTATTTCTGCTATTTAAACATTGTTTAGGTGGCTGGAAACTTAGTTTTCAGCCCTCTAAACTTCATATTTCTGTCATATTTTCGCTCAGATTTTTATTGTAATATAGTGATTTTTTTTTGGTACTAATTTTTCTAACAAATTCTTTGAGTTTTCTGTGATTTCCAGCAAGTAAAGCTTGCTGGTTTGTGACAGGGTTTGCACAGGTGAAGGGGAGGTGCTGCCCGAATAGGCCCAGGATTACCTCAACTTTCAACCGGTTCAAAAAAAGGGTTCAAACCCTCACTTCTCTCTCTCATTTTTTGATTATTGTAAACCCCAATGAGAGCTTCTCTTGGAGTATTCTGCAAATTTTACAAGCATTTGTAATATGTAAATAGATTAGGAAGTAAAGTAGATCACTAGTTCTATTCCTTTACCCACCTATCTTTGGGACAGACTACCATCTCTGTCACAAAGATTGAAGTGAGGTTAGTTTACTGTTTTATTCATTTGCTTTTAGTTTACTGTTTTCTTTAGTTTACTGTTTTATTCATTCACCAACCTATCTCTGTTACAGACCACCATCTCTGTAACAGAGATTGTTGTGAGGTTAGCTTAAGCATTCAGTTTTATTTCACCTACCTATCTTTGTTATAGACCACCATCTCTGTCACAAAGATTGCTGTGAGGTTAGTATAATCAGTTTCCTTTCTACCCACCTATCTCTGTGACAGACCACCATCTCTGTCACAGAGATTGCTATGCGGTTAGGCTTTACTTTTACAGTTTTCTTCCAAGTTTCAGTATCTTTAATTTTCTGTTAAAGGAAGTAACCATACAACCCATATATCCTGTGTATCCTCTATCCACTTGTCATCTCCCTTTAGGGACTTCAAGTTGGATACGAAAAACAGGAGAAGTGGGGGCTTAGGTAATTAAAGCAACATTTTCATTTTCCTTCTACAATCTTCACATTTAAATTTTCAGTCCAAGATCAAATACCAGCACCTCCCATAAGGGATATCGCTTGGTGATCTTGTTGATAACTTAAAATTTACATTGCATCTTAATCACCCAAGACTTAAAATTAACCCCTAAAATTTACCAACAAAAACTTCTTTATTTCCTGCTCCTCTACTTGGTTATCACCCTTTGGGGTACTCGCGAGATACGACAGGGGATAGAGAAGTCCTAGTTTAATAGGCATCCATCTTGTTATTTTTTAAGTTAATTAAAAACAGTGACCTTGGAGGCGACTTGGGGTAGTAGACTGTGGGGGGTCTCTAGGCGCTTTGACGTCCTCCTTGTTGAGCACCAGGCCATTGGGGTTTGACCTGTGAGCTACGAGTGGGCTTTGTTCCCACTTTGTTGAGCGCAACAGCACTCCCTCTTTGACTTGAGAAGTACTAGATTGGGGTAGTCACACCACCAATTCTAAAACTTAACTTCAGGAAGAAAAACTTCAATAAAATTTACTAAAATAAACCAAGAGACATTGCAAAACCGGTTCTACAACACCTTTTTCATTTCAGCACTCCAGCATTTGCACTACAAGTCTTTAGTTTCGGTATCTTTTATTTTTCTGTTTCATCTACTTTCAGTTCTACAATTGTTATGTGGTGAATGCTTAACTGCTTAAAGTCTTTCCATTTTTCTTAAATTTACTGCTGGTTTAATAATCTGCACTCAAAGCATTTTTCTGCTATATTGTAAATCTTGTTCATTTGTTTATAGTGATAAATCATCTGTATATTGCTTAATATCTTGGTTCCTTATTGTTTATAATTGTATCATTCATTCATCTCGTTGTACAACACCTAAGCTGTAGTTTAATTATAACTTAAATCTCAAATTCATTTGTAAGTTTATAAAGTTGTAATCTACCTTTAGACTCCATTTGTAATAGGCACTGGTCTTTTTTTTATCTCAAGGTCTGCTTGTCATTAAAAGGAAATCTGTGCATTTGGATGCTGCTTGCCATTCCTTAGATATTATAAAGTCTTAGCCTTAGTCTTAATAAAGATCCCTTTAATTAATTTGTAATTAATTAATAAATCTGGAACTTAGCTTTCCTGTAGGGACTACCCCCCTTGGCTCTGTTGGGATCTTGCCTAAACGGAGGAGTTGTAGACTGTGGCGACAGTGGTCCCCAGCTCTCACTTGCCCCCAAGGACACACATAGCAGGTTGTGACTTTCCTGCGTCTTAAAGTGTGAATTAGGCGGCAACATCTTTGGCGCCGTTGCCAGGGACAAGTCATTTGTCCTTGGTCTGACTTGATTAATTAATTTTTGATTTTTTAATTCTTTAAACTCTTAATAAAATTCTTTAATTAATTTTAATAATTTATTTACCTATATTAGAGCTATCTTTTTCTCCAAGTGGCGACTCCACTTTCAATTATAGTGAGGTATTCTACCCGGAGCCATTCAGGTGGTCTACTCAACTCCCTCACCGAACCTCAAAGGGTATATAGGAGGAGGTTGAATAGACTTGCTCCCCGTAGAGTCCTTGCAAATCTTGGAGAAGAGGCTATCTCTGATATCCATTTGTTGTTTGCCCAAAACAACCAATCCTCACCAATGGATGATCTATGCAAGCCATGTGATTTTTCTAACATTGTTGGTTGTCCTCATGATTTGCCAGATAAAGCTATAGAAAAGTTACCTTCCTTTCAAGGTAATAATGCCGCTAGTGCCAAGTCTCACATCACCAAGTTCAACCAGTGCATGGCCAAATGGTGCAATGCTCATAACCATAAGGATGTCAAGATGAGGCTGTTCATTTTGTCTTTAGAAGATGATGCCATGGAATGGTTTCAAGATCAGAATGATAATAAGTTCAAAACTCTCAAAGCAATCATTGAAGCCTTCAATGATAGATGGGGTGATAGAAGGGATAATCATTTCTTGTTGGCAGCCTTGCATACTAGTCATAAACAAGAGAATGAGACCATGGAAGAATTTAATAAAAGGTTTAATGACTTAGTAGAAAGCTTACCTGCAGACATCAAGCCCCAAGAAGCATCTCTCTTGATTTATTACATCCAAGCATTTGAAGGGGAAATGAAATATCAAATAAGGGATAAGGAACCTGTGAATCTTAAGGATGCACAAGAAAAGGCTATCAAGATAGATAAAAACATGCAAGCTGTTGGTAAGTCTAATATTCCTGGGTTTTCAGTTCTTCAAAGGCTAATGAAGTTAAAAAAGTTAAGTATGAAAACCAGGAACCTCAAGGTGACTCCATAGATAAGCTCACCCAATTGATTAAGCAAATGGAAGTAAATCATGCTAATCAGATAGCTGCCATGCAGGCAAACCAGACAACTTTACAAAACAAAGTAGTTTCTTTGGAAAGAAACAGAGGAAATAATTTCTATCCTAACAAGCCAAATGATAGGTGGCAAAACCAAAGACGGCCCCCACCTCAAGATCAAAGGCCCCCTAATCCTTTAGAGTCTACCAATGCGGTTGACCATCAAGCTATTCCATATTGTAGGCCTTGTGGGGATTTTCATGAAGAAAACACTTGTCAAGTCTTTTTGCAAATAATAAATGATAAAATGAATGAAAGAACAGAGAATGAACAAGTGAACATGTGTGGGCAAAACTATAATATTGGTATGCATGAATGGATGGATCTAGCTGAGAATAGTCAAAGGGTTGAGTCAATAAATGAAGTAGCAGAAGCAGCTTTTGGCCCTAAGCCTAGTGAGCAGCAAGTGT
>LPNX010819038.1:103498-115998 GCA_001517045.1 Pseudotsuga menziesii
TCTAGAGCCGGTAAAGGTGCAGGCATAGTTATTAAATCCCCTTCTCATAAGGAATTCAATTTTTCCTATAGACTTGAATTTAATGCCACCAACAATGTGGCTGAGTATGAGGCCTTGCTCCTTGGTTTAGAGGTGTGTAAAGATAAGGGTATCAAGAAGTTAGAGGTTAAAGGTGATTCAGATTTGATCATTTCACAGGTTAATAAACAGTTTGCTTGCAAATCAGAAAGGTTAAGAAGATATAGGGATGCAATTTTGGATCTGGTTCAATGTTTTGATCACATAGAGTTTATTGCAATTCCTAGAGAATTTAATGCTAAAGCAGATAGACTTGCAGTTGCTGCTTCCACCCTTCAGAGACCACTAGAGTTAGTAGATGAAGAAGTTAAAATGGAAGTTATCTTCAGGCCTTCAGCTCCAGATAATGTAGATAATTGGCAGGTCTTTGATGATGATAAACAAGTGATTAAGTTTTTGAGTAATATAGGAGAATTCGCTGACTTTCACATTAGTGAAGAGCAAGAAGGTTGTTATTATACAGAAGAAACTCAAAAGCTTAATCCAGCCCCTAGGAAAGTTGTGTCTTTAGAAAGGGCATTTGATAGAGAAGATGGTCATAAACCTAAGGAAGAATCAGGTACAAAGCCAAGCGATTACATATAGGTAAACATAGGAACTAATGAAGAACCTAGAATGGTTAAAGTTGGCAAAAAGACACCTAGAGAAGAAAGAGAACAGATTATTAACTTGCTAAGGGAATATAGGGATGTTTTGGCCTTCACATATGATGAACTTAAAGTCTATAAGGAAGATGTGATTCAGCACACTATTCCACTAAAAGAAGAAGCCAAACCATTTAGACAGAAACTTAGGCAAATAAATCCTAAGTTGGCTTCCTTAGTGCAACAAGAACTTCAAAAAATGTTGAAAGCTGGAATAATAGCCCACACTAGACATTCTTCTTGGTGCTCAAATTTGGTGGTGGTTAGAAAGAAGAATGGTCAAATCAGGTTGTGTGTGGACTTCAGAAATCTAAATATTGTGTGCAAAAAAGATAATTATCCCCTCCCTAAAATGGAAACTTTATTGCAAAGAGTAACAGGATCTGGTATGATTTCAATGCTTGATGGTTTTTCTGGTTATAACCAAGTCAGAGTTAAAGAAGAAGATAGGCATAAAACAACATTTACTACTCCATGGGGAACATTTGAATATATTAGGATGCCTTTTGGTTTATCTAATGCCGGAGCTACATTTCAAAGAGCTATGGATTATGCTTTCAGAGGATTAATTGGAAAAATTATTGAAATTTATCAAGATGATCTAACGGTTTTCTCTAAGGATGGGAAAAGTCACATAGGGCACTTAAAACAGGTTTTTGAAAGATGCAGAGAATTTGGGATCTCGTTAAATCCAGCTAAGTCAGTTTTTGGGGTTATTGAGGGAAAATTACTGGGTCACCTAATTTGCAAAGAAGGTGTCAAAATAGATCTAGAAAGAGTTGCAGCCATTGCTAAACTCCCCTTGCCTAATACAAAGAAAGGCCTTCAATCTTTCTTTGGTACAATAAATTTCCTTAGGAGATTTATTCCTAATCTAGCAGAAGTAACTAAGCATTTGAATAAGTTACTTAGAAATGATGTCAAGTTTCAATGGGATGAAACAGGAAAAAGAGCTTTCCAACAAATAAAGGATGCATGTGGTCAAGCTCCCGTATTAATTAGTCCAGATTACACTAAAGAATTCTATCTCTTCTCCTTTGCATCTGAAGACACCATTGCTGGTGTTTTATTACAGAAAAATGACCAAGGTCAAGAACAACCCATAGCATACATGAGCAAGATCTTAAGAGATTCAGAATTAAAATACCATATAATAGAAAAACAAGCTTATGCCTTGGTAAAATCTCTTAAGCATTTCAGGATTTTCATAGGGTATGCCAAAGTAATTGGGTATGTTCCTAATACAGCAATTAAAGATGTGTTAACTCAAGAAGAAGGCCTAGGTCCAAGAAGTAGATGGGTTGCTAAAATTCAGGAATATGATTTAGAAATCAGGCCCACTAAGTTAATCAAAGGACAAGGATTAGCTAAGATGTTAACAGAAAGTAATGAGAAGGCTTTAGGTTTGGTTGATCAGAATATGGTTTGTGAGATTGATGCTCCAGATTCATCCCCAGATTTGTTAAAACTTGAGCAAGTTGAATGGTATTCTGATATTATTTTCTATCTTAAAAACTTAACTTGCCCAAGGCATCTTGTTGGTCATAAGAGAAGAGCCTTAAGGCTCAAAGCATCCAAGTATATCTTAATTAAAGATGGTTTAGGATGGAGGAATCCAGATGGGGTTATCCTTAGATGTGTGGATGAGAATGAATCTAAAAAACTAATGGATGACTTTCATAATGGCTTTTGTGGTGGTCACTTTGCTGCTAGAACCACCACCCACAAGATTCTTAGAGCTGGATATTACTGGCCCACCATATTTTCAGATGTGCATCAGTTTGTAAGGAAGTGTGAGCCTTGTCAGTTGTTCACTGGAAAGCAAAAGTTAGCTGCCCTTCCCCTTCAACCAGTTGTTGTAGAAGCACCTTTTCAGCAGTGGGGTTTAGACTTCATAGGGAAGTTTAAGGATAATTCAAGTAATGGTTTTTCATGGATTATAACAGCTACAGATTACTTCACTAAATGGGTTGAAGCCATTCCCACTAAATCAGCAAGTGAAAAGGTAGTCATGGATTTTCTTGAAGATAGGATAAGAACAAGATTTGGAGTGCCTTCAAAGATAGTAACAGATAATGTTAAAGCCTTTTGTTCAGCTGAAATGTTTGCATTTTGTTTAATGTAAGGCATTATATTATCTCATGCATCAGATTATTATCCTGAAGGAAATGGTCAAGCAGAGTCTAGTAACAAAAACTTAATGACCATAGTCAAGAAAATTGTTGGGGAAAACAAAAGGTCTTGGGACAGTAAAATAAAATATGCTTTATGAGCTAATAGAATAACAAAGATAGCATCCACAGGCAAAAGTCCTTTTGAGTTAGTCTATGGTTTAGAAGCTCAGCTACCAGTTCACCTTACCCTGCTAGTGTATCAGTTGCTCCAAGAGTTTGACATAGAAGAGTCTGCACTTCAAAACAGAGTAAATCAGTTAGTAGAATTGGATGAAATAAGGAGAAAAGCTTATGATCAGAATTTTAAGAGTCAGGAAAAGACAAAGAAAGCCTTTGACAAGTCAGCTAGACAGAGAGACTTCAAAGTAGGGGATACAGTTGTCCTATGGGACAAAGGCAGAGAAAAGCCAGGGAAGCACGGGAAGTTTGACAGCCTATGGTTAGGCCCTTATGTGATCAGATCAGTTGCGGGTCCAAATTCCTTCAACCTGAGTCACTTGGATGGTGAGCCATTGAACATTCCAAGGAATGGTCAACAGCTCAAGTTTTATTACACATAGAGTCAACGTGGTGTCCAAAGGGACACCCTTTGTAACGTATCTCTAACCCTTTTCCTTGCATTTCTTTAAAGTTTTGTATTATTTCATTGGTTTATTCATTATGCATATAGATGTGAATAATTGTATGTCTATTTCATTTTGTATAGCAATTTCATTTATTTATATTGTTTATTGTGTATTTATTGGTCTTTGCTTAAGGACTTATGTTGGTTATTGGTGAGAAATTTGTGGTTGCAGGATTCTGGAGTTCTCATATGCTCTCCGATGATCGAACACATGTCCCCAAGTTGGAGTCAGATGTTGCCCACCTATTTCGACTAGGTGGCAACTCCATGTACATGAAGATGTACATAGTTGTACAAATGGTACCTTGGAAAATCTAAGGATTTTTCACTTCTGCAGGGCAATTGCCCCTTTGTAAAACGAAATGTCCACTCCCCTGCGTGGGAAAATTAATGTAATTATATGTACTAGTATGGGTCATATGATATGGATGCCACACCATGGAACTGGTTGTTAGGGAAGTCCCCTCATCGAGTGTTTTTTCCCTTTCCAATTGATCTTGTTCTATAAATGAGTTTAATCGGTTTGGTTTTTCACTCAAAATCCTCCAAAGTGGTGACGGGCGTTCTACCAGTCAAGTCCATGAGGTGGCTAAGGCTTCAAAGTATGATTCATGACCATGCTAGACATTTGTATAGAGTCTTGCGGAGTTTCGTTATGTTATTGTATTTTTGTTATTTTTCCTAGTTAATTAACTTCACCCCTTGGTGGTTAATTAACTTCACCCCTTGGTGGTTAATTAACTCATTTTGATATAATAATGTAATTGCTCAAGCATGGCATTTTGTAATAGGGGCTATGAATGCAAAGTAAAATTGCTATGAAACCCCCTAAGCCACTGCTTCGAGTCCCATGTCATTCTGATAAGTGGTTGAAGAGATAGACCAATTTTGGTCAGGAGGGGTCTATCTCCCCTAGGGAAATTTTTAATTTTCCTAAGTCAAAAATTCATATTATTTGATTTTGGAGTAAAAAATCAAATAATGCCATGGTAATTTTGTTTGGGGGTTGTTGAGCCCAGGAAAAAATTATTCCAAATTTTTCCACCCCCCCATGGCCAAGATATAATTTTTTCAAGTTATTTTTAATTTTTTCCCAAGTCAAAATTGGGAAAATTTAAAAATATTAATTTGGAAAATTAAATCTAAGGTAAAAGTTATATTTAGCCTAAGTCTAAGGGTTAAATATCATTTATGGGAGTAAAGGCTAGAGTCAAGGCCAAATTAAGAGGTGGCCAAGCCCTATATTTAGTGGGGCGGCCAAGTTTAAAGCCACTCTAAATGGATGGAGGCGCTAGCTACCATAAGGAGGCACTACCAAATATTTGGGGGCGTCACCATTCTAAAGGGGGCGCTACATTATAGTGGGGTGTCAATATACTATGGAGGGCGCTAGCTAAATGTGGAGGCATTTCATCAAAATTGGAGGGCGCTACATGAGAAATGAGGGCGCTAACTTGGAAATGGAGGCGCTATTTTTTTAGAGGACGTCCACCATTTAAGAGGGCGCCACCATATTTAGTGGGCCGCCAGCCATTAAAAGAGGGCGCCACTACATTTAGCAGGGCGCCACTTATGAAGTCAAAACTAAATATAGAGGTGGGCGTCTAATTTGGAGGAGGGCCCACGTTTTTTAACCTCAAAAGAGATCTAAGGGTGGATTTTTAGTCAAAACCCTAGATCTAAGGGTGGAAAATGTGAAGACATGGATCAAGCACCCTAGCCATTGATTAAAAAATAATCTAAGGGTGGAGATTGATTGAGAGGAATAAAAAGTCAAAAACCTAGATCTAGTGGTGGAGATTTAACCTAGCTCTAGATCTAATCTCAGCCATTGATCTTCAAGGGGTTGGGGTCTTCCTCAACTATATAATGAGGGTCTCACTCCCTCATTTGACATGATCTCTCATGCTATTGTTATGCTGTCGGAATATTTCTCCACTCAAGCTCTCTTGCTATTGTAATTTTGTTTGCCCTAGTTGGGCCATTTAATCAAAGAAATCTTTGGAGGGACATTGTGCTACACTTTTCCATTTTTCATGATCAAATTTTGTGAGGTAACTTGTATATTTTAGCTTTGCATTTTTTGTATTAGTCTAGTTAGCTCTCCACAAAGTATTTTGTGGAGAGATTAGAGAGTAAAAGTATTTTTGCTTTCTTTTGTGAATGATTTAACATTTTCTTTCAAAGTATTTTGCAGGAACTGTTGGACATTCATCACTAGGCTTACGATATCTTGCAGATCTAGACTTTTTGCAGGTTGTCCAAGCAAGAAGATTTCTCCAAGGGTTTCTTTTCGGCAAAGTTTAAATTTGGCCATTGACTTTCAGCCTTCCTGAAACTGGGTTTTATTCACTGTATAGTGAATATAACCCTTGTTTTAGGGCTCCAACTTATTATATATTATCATAGGCCTTTATTTCTGCTATTTAAACATTGTTTAGGTGGCTGGAAGCTTAGTTGTCAGCCCTCTAAACTTCATATTTCTGTCATATTTTCGCTCAGATTTTTACTGTAATATAGTGATTTTTTTTGGTACTAATTTTTCTAACAAATTCTTTGAGTTTTCTGTAATTTCCAGCAAGTAAAGCTTGCTGGTTTGTGACAGGTTTTGCACAGGTGAAGGGGAGGTGCTGCCCGAATAGGCCCAGAATTACCTCAACTTTCAACCGGTTCAAAAAAGGGGTTCAAACCCTCACTTCTCTCTCTCATTTTTTGATTATTGTAAACCCCAATGAGAGCTTCTCTTGGGGTATTCTTCAAATTTTACAAGCATTTGTAATATGTAAATAGATTAGGAAGTAAAGTAGATCACTAGTTCTATTCCTTTACCTCCCTATCTTTGTGACAGACTACCATCTCTGTCACAAAGATTGAAGTGAGGTTAGTTTACTGTTTTATTCATTTGCTTTTAGTTTACTGTTTTTTTTAGTTTACTGTTTTATTCATTCACCCACCTATCTCTGTTACAAACCACCATCTCTGTAACAGAGATTGTTGTGAGGTTAGCTTAAGCATTCAGTTTTATTTCACCTACCTATCTTTGTGACAGACCACCATCTCTGTCACAAAGATTGCTGTGAGGTTAGTATAATCAGTTTCCTTTCTACCCACCTATCTCTGTGACAGACCACCATCTCTGTCACAACGATTGCTGTGCGGTTAGGCTTTACTTTTACAGTTTTCTTCCAAGTTTCAGTATCTTTAATTTTCTGTTAAAGGAAGTAACCATACAACCCATATATCCTGTGTATCCTCTATCCACTTGTCATCTCCCTTTAGGGACTTCAAGTTGGATACGAAAAACAGGAGAAGTGGGGGCTTAGGTAATTAAAGCAACATTTTCATTTTCCTGCTACAATCTTCACATTTAAATTTTCAGTCCAAGATCAAATACCAGCACCTCCCATAAGGGATATCGCTTGGTGATCTTGTTGATAACTTAAAATTTACATTGCATCTTAATCACCCAAGAGTTAAAATTAACCCCTAAAATTTACCAAAAAAACTTCTTTATTTCCTGCTCCTCTACTCGGTTATCACCCTTCGGGGTACTCGCGAGATACGACAGGGGATAGAGAAGTCATAGTTTAATAGGCATCCATCTTGTTATTTTTTAAGTTAATTAAAAACAGTGACCTCAGAGGTGACTTGAGGTAGTAGACCGTGGGGGGTCTCTAGGTGCTTTGACGTCCTCCTTGTTGAGCACCAGGCCATTGGGGTTTGACCTGTGAGCTACGGGTGGGCTTTGTTCCCACTTTGTTGAGCGCAACAGCACTCCCTCTTTGACTTGAGAAGTACTAGATTGGGGTAGTCACACCACCAATTCTAAAACTTAACTTCAAGGAGAAAAACTTTAATAAAATTTACTAAAATAAACCAAGAGACATTGCAAAACCGGTTCTACAACACCTTTTTCATTTCAGCACTCCAGCATTTGCACTACAAGTCTTTAGTTTCGGTATCATTTATTTTTCTGTTTCATCTACTTTCAGTTCTACAATTGTTATGTGGTGAATGCTTAACTGCTTAAAGTCTTTCCATTTTTCTTAAATTTACTGCTGGTTTAATAATCTGCACTCAAAGCATTTTTCTGCTATATTGTAAATCTTGTTCATTTGTTTATAGTGATAAATCATCTGTATATTGCTTAATATCTTGGTTCCTTATTGTTTATAATTGTATCATTCATTCATCTCGTTGTACAACACCTAAGCTGTAGTTTAATTATAACTTAAATCTCAAATTCATTTGTAAGTTTATAAAGTTGTAATCTACCTTTAGACTCCATTTGTAATAGGCACTGGTCTTTTTTTTATCTCAAGGTCTGCTTGTCATTAAAAGGAAATCTGTGCATTTGGATGCTGCTTGCCATTCCTTAGATATTATAAAGTCTTAGCCTTAGTCTTAATAAAGATCCCTTTAATTAATTTGTAATTAATTAATAAATCTGGAACTTAGCTTTCCTGTAGGGACTACCCCCCTTGGCTCTGTTGGGATCTTACCTAAACGGAGGAGTTGTGGAGTGTGGCGACAGTGGTCCCCAGCTCTCACTTGCCCCCAAGGACACACATAGCAGGTTGTGACTTTCTTGTGTCTTAAAGTGTGAATTAGGCGGCAACAGGTTCCAAACTCATAGTTGTACTCAAGAACACACCTAGCGGTTGAGAGACTTTTTGTGTGGTTAAGTGTGTTTTAGGTGGCAACAAGGATATTACAACAAAGTTTGCATATTTGGTGTCTAAAGGTTTTGATTTAAAAAATAAAAATGTTGCATATTTTATGTATTTTTTAGAAGGTCAGTTTACAAACCAGTTCAATGGCCGGTTTTGGTTCCATGCCAGTCGAGGTGCTACCGGTTCTGGTTTTGATAACTTTGCTCGTGATGATAACTCATGCGATACATTTATTATTTTCTTGGTGTGATTTTGTATTACCCTGTCAGGACTTGCGACTCAAGATATATATCAGTATTTTGTATTGATCTGTGATAAATCACTTGACAAGTTACACATCTTATATATCAGTTTTATTTTCATATTTATGTGCAATGTATTTTTTGATGTTGTTGTAGCTTTAGATGTTTAAAAAAATGAAAAAAGTACATATCAGGATTTAGTATTAATGTGTGATATATCACTCGACAACTTATTCATCTTATAGACCAGTTATATTTTCATATTTATTTGCAATATGTTTTTGTTGTTGTTGTTGTAGCTTTAGATGTTTAAAAAAAAAGAATAATTTGTATTTTTTAAAGTTTGCCAATATTTTTTGACGATTTCCCTAATATTGCCAATAATTTATCTTTTGGACCCTTGGTGATATATTCGTCGATATGATAGAAATTAAATTGGGTAAAAGACCATCTATAGAAATGATTTATAAATTATAAATATTATATTGAAAACTGAAACAGATATGATTTGATCAAGTTTTGAAGAAATTGAACAGTTGAAATTGTATGAGAAACTAGACACTCCAAAATTCGTGAAAAATTGGAATGGAATAAATTTGAGGTTCGTATAGTGAATTGTAATCATCATAATTAGATTGTCCCAAATGTAATCTCAACCTTGCGATAGTTATAATCCCTATTTGCTCAAATAGCAGTGTTACCTCTCTAGATCTTCAAAATTCTCTTACATCTCTAAGTAAAACATGATATAATGAAAATATAGCTTATAATTTTGAATACACAATTCGCTTTCCAGTGTAAGGAAATGAAGAGAGTAGATTTTCAGGTTTTAGTGTTCTACGTCAGAAAAGAAGATAATGTAAAGATTGGTAACAAATAGTCATTTTCAACACTAAATATTATGTTTCTTAGCTTAACATCCATTCCAATCCATTACATCCATGGTATCCATCCAAATATAATGAAGAATCTTTTCAAACCAAAACAGTAAAATACCCTTGTCTATGATTTTACACTCATTTGATTCTGAACTCTACTTTTTGATGACAGCGCTGCATTCATATTGACTCTAATTTACATTTGAGATTGAGAAGAAAAACCTGCACTAGAACTAACCCCTTTTAGGTTTCTACTATCAAATTTCAAAGACAAAATCCCCTTCAAAGTCAGGTGAAGAAAGACGAGGAGAAGATAGAACAAGGACATGGCAAGAACAAAATAGCATGATGCTAAACTAGTTAGTCAGAATGACATTATTTCCTTTTGTAAGGATGCAATTCCACCAAAATATTAACATCCTTAAAATCATCTTTCTAAAATAAAATATAAAATTAACCTTTAAAAATAGTATATATATTAAGCATTAAAATACATAACCATTGACCCTAATATTCTTTTAATCAAATTATAGAACATATTTTGAGGATTAGGGTAAAGAGCCCATAGAATCTAGATAGATTCTATGCTATTGTCATTGTAATTTTATCCCATAAAAGGTCAATAAGATTACAAGACAGTCTTGTAGTGGCATACACCGATCAATATCTGCCAAATATTGTTAATGTCACATGTGCACATCAAATAATCAGTGGTCCTAAAATGAATCCTTGCCATGGCTGAACCTTGTCCAAGTATCCTTGTTCCAGGTTCATCAACCAAGGATACTAGCTAGCTATGACATTATAGGCGATAGCCCTATTTGATTATACATTGCTATCATCTGTAAAAGGTGTTGTTACTCTGTGTTCTTTGTGTTTGGATATGTGATGAGGTGGGCGTGTTCTGTGTCCCAAAGACCGACATAATTTAGTGACAATACTGTCTAAATATTTTAACATAATGTGATTCATGCAATGCTATTTATGTCTCTTATGTAAACCATTTTTTTCCACAGGAAGGAGGCAGGAAAGCATGGCATAGTATCAATTTTGTGTGTGCACATGATGGATTTTCATTAGCTGATCTTGTATCATACAACCAAAAGCATAATTTGGCTAATGGGGAGGACAATAATGATGGAGAGGACCATAATAATAGTTGGAACTGTGGAGAGGTAACTTGGCTGTGGTATCTTTTTAGTTATTTTTTTGCAAATGTTTTTTACCATTTGATCATAACCGGTGTTTATCATTTCAAAACGTATTTTCCTGTTTTGACTTTTCTCTATGTTCTGCGCTCTTCAAAAGTTGTCCTTGTCTTTTGATGTTAATTAATCAGCACCGTCATGTTTCATGGACATTTTCTATAGCCCACCTCTGCTTCTAGCTATGATGCTAGTACACAAGTTAGGTACTATTTCACTATTAATATCGAAAAAGAGGTTACATCATAACAGACCGGAGCTGCTTCTCCTTGAGAGAATGTCTGAGTTTTTCAAAAAATGCATATTAAGGACTGATCTGTCATATTTTAAAATATCAGAGTAGCTATAACTTCTAGTGCCTTAAGTACTTGACAGTTTTAAAATATTTTTGTACCAGAAACTTGGGATTATCTTTTAAACCACAATCTTATTAATTCCTAACACTATTAAGCAATAGGGCATAAAAAAAGTGTTTTGACAAAGGAGATGAATAACTAGACTTAAAAAGACCTGAACAGACATTAAGCAAAGCTAATTCTCCTCCTCCAAATCAAAATCTACCAAGATGTAGTCAGACTGGGCATTGGGCTGAGAGTCTTCAGTTTGCTGGTCCTCCGAAGCTTTTGGCACTTCCACTACCTCCAGTCCCCAACCTCCAGTCCCCAGCTAGCCTTGATCAAAGACAAAGCATCATAATTTTTTACCATAAATTCCAATTTGTTCAGAACTTCCCTCTGCTGGTTCCCCTTCTCTTCAATTATTTGAGCATGAGACTTTTGTTGAGCCAATACATTTTGCGCCATCCTGAAAAGTTTTGTATGTCTGCTTCTTGAGAAGCCTGTGTCCGGTATCAACTGCTCCACATCAACTTCCTCCATTGAGGTTTTTATCCACTAAAGTTGCACTTAAGTGCATTTCTAGTGAGCCGTGAAAGTCTTGAACACGCAGTTGTTCATCATTAGAGCTCAGAGGTTCCATGGTTACATCAAGACCAGTTGTGGTCCCATTTTTTAATAAAATGCATGTTCATACCCCTCGGGGTTGTTGTAATAAAGTGTGCTAGCATGATCAATAATGTAACAGACTTGGCTTTCCTAGCACTTAGACATTGAATTGCCATTCCAAGGTGTTTTTTTCCCTTGTTAATTATGCAATGCTGAATAAGTGATGTATACATTTCGAGTTTTTCACCGCTCCAACGCTGAAATAGTTATTTGGGTGTCCGAGCCGTAGGAGGTTATTATAGTTTATGTCTCTATGCATATAAACATGCTAGACTCTTCTTGAGTCATTATGAACATTGCACTAGGTCCCCTGTAGGTTTTTTTTTTAATTCTGAGGAAAATAGATTTTCTCATAAACTTAGGCTATTTTTAAATTTTAATAGTGTAATTCAGAAAATTCAAAATGTCATAATAGTGTGGTCTAGAGGGGGTATTTTCCATGGGGGTGCTCATTTTCAAACTTAGAGCACCCTCTTTACCCGAAAACCCACTTTTCTTAAGTTCGAAGCGATTATTTATCACTTGAGTGAAAAAGTCTCCAAAAAAGACAAAAAGTTAATAAAAAAATAGAAAAAGGGAAAATATGGAGAAAAAACACATCCCTAAATGAAGGCTTTTTTGATAAGAAGAATAATCATTCTTATTATTTCAAGAGAGACGATTACAAGATAAATAGTAGAGGAAGGCCACCAAATCAGGAAGGCCACAAAATCAGCAAATTAAATCAGCAGATCTCTAGGCTAGAAAACAGGAAACAGAAACTACTAGAATCTGAAATAGTAATTTCAGATTTTATTTGCAAAAAATAGAATTTCCTAATTTATTCCCTAGAAATCCGACACCCCCCCTCAAGTTGGAGCGTAGATATCTATCATGCCCAACTTGCTTACAAAGAGCTCAAAAATAGGTCTGAAAAGTCCTTTGGTGAAGATATCGGCTATTTGTTGAGTAGTAGGAACAAAAGGCATGCAAACAAC
>LPNX010819038.1:120998-140755 GCA_001517045.1 Pseudotsuga menziesii
ATGGAAGCAAGGAACCTCTGCTCTTGTATTATTTTCAATGTTGTTTATGAATAAAATTGAAAGGCTTTGGATGCTCATGATCTGTGGCAAGCTTAGCATGTGGTAATTTCTTTGTGAGGTAATGTTGTTCAATTATTTTGCTTTACATAAACTAATAATTTGTCTTAGAGGGCTCTTTGTAGCACGTAAGGATAGGCATTTGCAACTGTGAATTTGTTTATTTACTTTCTTGCTATTAACGATCTACGAGTTCAGGCTTTATTGGGCTATATTTCATGATCTTTTGGTTTTCTAATTGTGGGGTGTACCAGATCTAATTCGTTTTGTCCAAGCTTGATAAGTGTGTAGATTACCATCCCCAGTGAAAGGTTGAGCTCAGATGCATCTCCTTTCCTTAGGATTATAGGTTGAGATGAACACATAAACATTCCTTGTCCACATCAACAATCCTTCTAATTTTGCAAGAAAGATTCAAGACTTGAGCAACTCTTTCTTCTCCTTATAGTTTAAATATCTCTCTCTAGTTACCTGTTAAAAGCAAGCTTAGATCTCATTTTAAAAGTTTATTTTATGTTTTTTGCTTGTTCATTTCTAGATCTAAAAGTGCTTTCATTTCATAGTCATAAAGCTTAGATATAGTTTCCCTTTCTTAAGTACTTGAAGTAGCATAATCGTTCTATCTTTGCATAAGTACCAAGTGTATTTTATTGACTAATCTACTAATTTATCAATCATTAACTTGCTGGTTTTTAGCAGGTCGGAGGAGAAAGAGAAGGAATTGTTGCCAAATTTTCAAACTTTTGTCCATTCGGAGCACACCCAAAATCCCTGGTTCTTCATTCCCCCTCTTCAAGCAAGATCTGTAACCCCTTTTTTTTATCATTTTTCAAGATTTAAAGGTGGCATTTATCATAAAAACCATATGTATTAAAGTTAATAAGAAAGCAAGTGGGATTACGGCTCCCACACCCTTCTTCTCCCATTTGGGGGAAGCCAATATTTGCCTCATTTGCTTTATTTGCTTTAGAGTAGATTTTCTAGCTTGCAGAATAAAAATAGGTCAATCAATGTCCTTCATTTAATTTCCTTTTTCATTTTTGCAAACATGAATACTAACCAAACCTTGCTTTCCCAAGTACGACCTTCAGGCTTTAAAGAGACTCTTGGCTATAGTAATTATAAAACTTGTCTTTCTTCTTGTTTATTTTCCTTTGGAAATGTACCCCTTGCTCTCCCGAGTACGACCTTAAGGCCTAAAAGAGATTGTTGGGTTTAACAATTAAAACACTTGTTCAGAAATCTTTAAAAACTGACCAAGGCTCCGTTGTGTATGCTCTGCACCTCTGCGGTATGACCGACTAGTTGGATGCATCAAATGCAATGGGAGTGACTAGTTTAATTAAGTTTACACCCCAATAAATCTCCTAAGGAAAAAATTCAACTCCTCGATTCAATCTCTTGTGGGGAAATTTCACAGAGGAAGCAGGAACCTCAAGGTAGTGACACTCAGGATACTGGCAGGCTACACCATCTATTGGTGTAGTGCTGGACACCTCCCAGAGACTCCAATCCAACCCACATTTCTTCTTGTGGAGCCATATTTGATAAAGTTTTTTGGACATACTCCTTGTACCGACACGTATATCTGGAATTCCCTTCCCTCTAATCCACACATCAAATCCACGTTACTTTTAAAACAAACCAAGACACATTTGCAAAATACTTTAGCATTTCAGGATCACTATTTTATTTCACTCCAGTGGCACTGCTTTACATTTACAACAATACACTTCATTTGTGTTATATATATATATATATATATCTTAACATTAATATTAATATTATTATTATTAATATTGATATTAATAGATAATTAATTATTAATAATTATTAAAGAGTCATGACTTTACGTTGGAAAGTCATGAATGGACTTATATAAGTCCAACCCTTGTAAATGTAAATCATCATCGAATATTTATCAGTTATCTTATTTTTATCCATTCATGGAGTTTTTAGCTTATTTATTCTGGTTATTTTTATAAGGAACATATTTGATTGTTTCATTGGTATCAGAGCCCCTTCTTGGGTAGATTTCGGCTTGTGGCCAATATTTTCTGGAGCTTCTCCAAAATTGGGTCTTTGACCCGCATAGGTTTTTGACCAACGCTTATATATATAATAATATTATTATATAAATAATAATATCTATTATTTTTAATGTTTTAAGCAGAGAAGAAAGAATCGGTGATTTTTCGCCTAGTTCTCAAAAAATCGCGTTGTTTGGGGGAAAACGTTTTTTTATGCCGAAAAATCGCGATTTTTACAAAGAAGCGCACCTCACGTGGTAATGAAAATATCGACAATTTTTTCTAAAAAAATGCGCCACTATAGGTAAAATCGTCGGTCTGTAAAAAACGAAATCAGGGTTTTGTTAAAATCGATTTTCGGGTTTCAAGCAAACTCGCCGGCAGTTAGTAGCCCACTCTCAGAAATTGCGATTTTGTCTTCTATGCAAAAATAAATGAGAGGAAGAACCTATATGCATAAACATTTAAAATTCGTGGTAAAGGGTTCTCTAAGCCTATAAAACTCTGCAGGGAAGGAACTAGTTCTTGCCTAGCGGTTTAAGATTCTAAACATGTTAATGTCGAAAGCATCATTTCAGACTGTCTTTATTGAAGTTCTGCCTGGCAACGTTGGCTATTTTTTTGTTAACGAAGCTGGCTCTACTTTTGTTTTAGATCCCACTGCTGACGGGTATCTACTAAGTGAAATTCATCTAGATCGAATTGACTGTAGTTAACTCTGTTGGTTGCATGGATACACCATGTATTCAGGGCGTTTTGAACCTGGGTTTGAGCATTGTAATTTTTTTGATTTAAACACTTGACCTCAATCGAGTAGCCAACTTCAGAGTCGTTATTTCTGTACAAAACTTTAGAAACTAATTATCCAACGATAAAATTGCTTTTTTGCATTTGAGAGATTGTAGGGCTCCAAGATCTTTTTTTTTATGTCTCAAATGATTAAAACGATTTTATCTTTGATCAAATTTGGTAATGTACAAACCCTCACGAATTATGTTCATCTCTGTTCACGAATTTGGTAATGCCGTTCATCATCTGTTCACGAATTATTGAGAATGAATTTTATCTACAAACCCTCACAATTTTGTTTCATGATGAATGACAGTTTGAGCCTTGAGGGACGTTTGAACCTTGGAAGTTTGAAGGGTGTTTGAAGTTCAGACTCCAGATAAGGGTTATTTTGTGTTTTTCAATATTTGTCGTGGTTTGCCCATTTTTGCCGATTTTTTTCGCCAATGTTGCCGAGAAGATATTTTTTGGACCCTTGCCGATTTTTTGCCAATGCCGATGTTTTCTTCTATGGTTCTAAGTGCTTCCCATTAGAAAAATATATATGCTATTATTATTTTTAAAAATAATAATTATTATTATTCAATAATTGTCATTACAATTATTATTTAATACAAAAAAAAGAAAGAAGACCAAGAAGACATTAGAAAGAGCAAAAATCAAGTGTTAGAAGATATTGAAGAAGTCATTGAAGCCCATTGTGGATTTACTGAAGAAATTATGGATTCCATATATAAATCCAAATTTTGGACTAATTGTTCTTATGGCGAAATGGAATTCCAATATTCAACATTTTTTAAGAATGGCAATTGCTCCTGCCGAATATGTCGTAAATATTTTATTATGAAAGACGATCGAGGTATCTCACAGTTGCAATCACAGAAACTTGAAAGCGAATTAGGATACTACAAGGAAAGCAATATAAATCTACAATTTGAGTTAAAAGAGGACAAACAGTCGCAAGACAAAAGGTTCGAGAAGATTCATAATAATAATAATCTATTAGAGAACAAATTACTTCAAATCCAGAAAGAAGCATGTAGACTCTTTGGAAAAGAAATTCAAGTTGAGGAATAAGAAACAAATACAAATTTGGTCCCCGCCATAGTTCAAAAGGAAGTCAATACAGTAGAAAAACAAACAACAGGAACTCCTTATTGACACCTAAATTACAAAAAACATTTTGACCAACAACAGGGTCAAAATGAACATAAACACGGGAGTTATAATTTCAGAAGCGAAAGAACACAAAATCTACAAGCTAAGTAGAAAACAGGAAGATTTATCCAACAAGGCGATCAACAATCATCTCCAATGAAGAAAGATCTCGGATGGACCACATCACAGATGATGCGGCATTTTTTCTTTGTAATTCGTAACTCATATTGTCTCTTTTCGTCAAGTGTCGCAATTACTAAAAGAAAGGGCCGAGAGATGACATTAGAAGCAAGAAAGCAGACGTAAGCCTTGTCTTCAATAAGCTTTGACGACAAAGCTCCCTTTAAGGGGAAAGCAATGTTATATATATATATATATATATATATATATATATATATATATTAATATTAATATTAATAGATAATTAATAATTAAGGATTAATAATTATTAAAGAGTCACGACTTTACTTTGGAAAGTCACGAATAGACTTATATGAGTCCAACCCTTCTAAATGTAAATCATCATCAAATATTTATCAATTATCTTATTATTATCCATTCATGGAGGTTTTAGCTTATTTATTCTAGTTATTTTTATAAGGAACATATTTTACTGTTTCAATTTGCTTATTATTAGTGTATTGTTGTTGCTTAAACCTTATATGTTGATGTTATTTTTATATACTAATGAAGTACTTTTCATATTAGCAAATATCTTGATTCAGTATTTCACTTTGAAAAACTCCTAAAAATATTACTTCATTGTTAAAACAACTAAATACATTTAGAAGAGCCTTTAAAAACTCTTTTCTAGGGAATCCCCTGTTGATTTTGCTGGGCAGCATCGAGAGCCCTTCTCTTCGGAGAATGGGACCACCTAATCCGGGACCACGGTGAAGACTCAACAAAATGTTGAGTGACCATTCTATTGAATAGTAGATATCTAGTTTGGGACCATGATATAGACCCAGATTTGCCCTGGGTAGACTCAACCTTGTGTTGAGTAGACATCTGGTCTGGGACCACGATGTAGACCAGTCTGGGACTGGTAGACTCAACTTAGTTTTGAGCAGCCATTCTTTTGGAGAATGAAGACGTTGTAAGCCCTAGACTGGGTCTGGGCATGTGTGTGGCACTTTGACCTTTGATCTATGGACTTGGTGTGCTTCTCCAAGGATTAGCTACCCTTGGTTAAGTTACCCTAGTACCAGATCTAGGTGTTGTTGTTCGCCGATTGCACATCAGCAGCAGAAATCTTCCGAAAGCTGTCTCCTCACTTGAGAAAGTGGGAGAGGTGTGACCTTGGGGGCAAGCACAAAGCCAGGTACTGTCACTTGCTCCTAGCTCCTTCATTTAGGCTAACTCCTAACGAAGCCAAGGGGGGTGGTCCCTAACCAAAAGTTTCTAAGGCTCAATGTGTTTAAGTAAATTTACGAAAGTGATGCGGACGGGTGTTTATTAGGAGTTTGTATGATGAACGAAGATTGCAATTCTTATAACTGAAAAATAAACACAAGACAAAAAGCAATCCACGTTGCTATCACCAGATTAAAAGATAAACAATATAATGAGAGCTCGTGAAATAAGATAGCATTCATAGATAAAGATCTTACTTGAAAAAACCAAAGGACAAATGGCCTAGATCAATAATAATGCATAAGATTTTAAAACAGACCAAGTGCCTTATGGAGTCAAATGTCTGAGATGCTCGAGAATACTGAAAGTACAAGTTTCATAATATAGTGCTAGTGAAAGTGTTTTGCGATTGTTCTTGGTTTATTTTAAAGTGTTTTAATGGTCTTGTTTATTATGGCTCATCAAAGGTATCAAAAGACCAACCAGGAAAGCGTTCCAAGTTATTCCGTTCGAGACATGTCGGCCCGTTCAGTATCCCAGGATGGTATCCTATGAATTGACCAACTAGCCGGGACTCTAAGACAACAGGGAGTTTCAACGCCTTTACTAAGAATGACTTTGAATACTTTCGACAACGTCGGTGTGTTGGTTATGGGGGGGGGAATTTTATTACGTTTTTACTTGAGAAATTATCAAATCCACTCATTGTTCTGAGTATGAGCCCAACTATGAAAGTCAACAGAGCATACTAGGTGAAGGATAGCAACGAAGTAAATTAATTAAGGAGAAGATGTGAGTTGCAAATTTTATTAAAACACAATTAACTCTCCGACAGAGAGCGCTTTTGACTTTGTCTTATGACAAAAGTTCAAGAGTCTTAGCTACTCTATATGCCTAAATGCAAGGATGATGCAAGACTATTATGCTCTCCGATAGAGAGTGCTCTTGACTTGGATTTCGGCAAGTTCAAGAGACTTAGAATTAAATTAACAAGTTAAAGAGCAAAAATGCATGAAATAAATGATAACCACCAACCCTCCGACAGAGAGCACTCTTGATCCACTTGATGGTGAGATTCAAGAGATTTAGTTCTTTTTTACTTTTGCAATTTATATCAAATGAAAGAAAACTCTACAATGCAGTTAAACAAAAACAAGAAGCTTTTTCTTTTTGACTCTTATGAAAGCAAAAACAAACTTTTCAGAAATTGAAACTAACCTTTCCTATTCTATTCTAACCAATTGTTCTATAAGCATAAAACAAAGCAAATTGCAAACATGAAAAAATGGACGATACAGGCTTCCCCCAATTGGGGGAAGTGGGGTGTGGGAGCCTTTATTCCACTTGCTCTTTATTAATTTTTACAATTCCTTTGATGTTGGGATTCTTTTATGATCTTGAAAGGCCTTCAATGCAATCCGGAGAAAGGGGATGAAGAAGGGGGAATTAGGAGTGTTTTTTGGAGCTTGAAACTTCAAATTTTCGCCAGCACTTCCGTTTAACCTGTCATGAAAAGTGAAAACCAAGCGAGCTATTTTCCTGTAAAACAATGGATTAGACAATAAAATACACTAAAAAATTACACTTAGTACTTGTGCAAAAGATAGAATTTTTATGCTACTTCAAGTACTAACTAGATCCAAGTTAAATGTAAAATATGAAACACTTCCTAGATCTAGAAATGAGAGCAAGTAAAACGAAAATGATTAGCCTTACAGATCTGATTTTAACTTGCAAACATGAAGTAACTGAGAAAGAGTTGAAATTTTGGTTTTAAAGGTGAATGAGAGAGGTAGAACCACTTAGATCTTGAATCTTTGAAACCACCCTGGATCTCACTTAGCAAATAGCTGTTAGAATCTTATACTTGGCTCCAAGAAAAGGAGATGCAAACTAGCTCAACCTTTTACTCAGTAGAATGGAGTGATCTGTGAACAAGAACTCATACACTTGCAAAAATGGGCATTAGATCATGTACTATTTACTAATTGAAATCAAAATAGCATGAGATACAACTGAATAAGACAATGCTCTTTTAGATCTCTAAGAGTAAATAAATAAATAGATAACTTGAGACTACAAATATCTATTCTTATGTGCTTACAGAAGTCGTCTAAAGCATTGATCAATAACCACAGTTTAGCAAAGCAAGAGAAAAATTGAAATTGTATCACATCTTTCACCAAAGCACATGCATCCAAGAACTACACTACATGAGCCTCCAAAGCCTTTCTTTATTCAAATGGTTGCATGAAAGCAACACGTATTACAATATTTCACCAGAGGTTCTCTACAAAAATCATCCACCCTGTAGAGCTAAAAAGAGCCTCTACTTATACAAAATACCAAGCCCCAGGGGCTTTTAATGAACCAGAGATCAATCCGGAGTTAAGCTGAGCTGAAGCGGAGTTGAACTGGGCTTGAACTGGTAATAAGCTTCCAACACACCACCAAACTCCCACCAACTTAGCGAGTCTCCTAGCACTCGTGCGAATGGTACAGTAACTTGGCGTTAATCCCTCAATATTTGCGATCTCGTCATCTACCCACTCACATAACATACACTCAACCATTCGCATGGATGGAAAAATAATAAACCACATATCCAAAGTTTATAATGAAGAGGGGTCCACTTCTCTTTTTACATTGGCGCAACCCCCTCTTTGGTTTAGCGTGAGCCATCCACATTGACGTCAATCTCCACACTTGTTAATTCGCAGCCTCCTAAAAACATTCACATGCATTGGAATTATAGTTTATAAACCATGGTTTAAAAATAATGTTTCAAGTGGAGAGGGTCCACCCGATTCCACACATCATCCTCATGCTCCATGCTAGCGTGAGCTCCTTTCACCATATGCTTGATACACCACGTCATGATATGTAATGGATATAATATCATGGTTTAAAATTATAATAATTCATGTGGAGAGGGGACCACATATATGCCAGCGCAACCACCTCATGAGCTATGCCAGCATGGGTGCTTTCATATTCACGTCACCTCTTTTCCTTGAATCAATTTGAAATCATTTTAATCCAAAGTTTATTCCATGGCAATGTATTATGAAGTGGGTCGAAACTCACATGGCCCACATGCCATGTCACCATTTACCAATAAAATATTTGATTTTGACTTTTTAAAATATTTTGACTAAGTGCCAAAATGTTCATTTTTTGATTTAAAATGCCATCCTGATGCATTTTTAGTCAAATATTGCCTCACGGGGTGCTCTGGCTGCCCGATTGATGGTGAAAGTGGCCCTTGGGTAAAGATGTTGTTCCGAGCTTGAAAATGAGCCCAACCATGCCGAAAACAGACGCCGAATCACTCTTTTATTACATATTGAAATTTTCCATTTAAACCATTAAAAAATGGCTTAAAAAACGAGAAAAAAATATTTTTCTTGGAATCGAATGAAACTCTAGGGGGACCTAGTACATGTTCATGCGACTCAATCAGAATGCTTGGCATGACAAAAAATACTGACACGAAGGCTCTAATAACCTCCCAAGGCTGAAACATCAAGACAACTACCCTAGCTTTGGAGGAGCGAGTGAAAAGCTCATAAATTATTGGTCGTTTGTTCAACAACCAATAATAACCAAGAGAAAAAGCACTCTGGGCCAATCGGCTTGATGCCCAAGTCCAGGAAGCCGAGCCTTTTATAAAAATTTAAATGCCAGGACATTTTCTACATTTTCCCCAAGGGGGTATGAACTTGTATTTACAAAAAATTCCAGACAGGGCCCCAGAAAAAGGCTGGCGGACTTCTGAATTTTGATCACGAACAAGTGTACTTGTTCAATGCTCTGGCCGCTGGCGGCTCACCAAAAAATCCACCAAGTGCAAAATTAGTGGATAACAGGTGTCACACAGTGTGTGAGGTAAAAGCATTAATAACTCTCTTGGTTTATGATGATGTACTTTTGAAATAAAAAAAGTACCACAGGGGCACTTGGAAAAATGTCAAAGTCAAAAGTCATTTTAAATAAAGACTTTTGTACCACAGGAAAAGGACCACAGGTGGAAACAAAATTAATTAAGGACTTTTGGTAAAAGTCAAAGAAAAAATAAAAGTACCATTTTTGGTAAAAGTGAAAGTGAAATTAGGAAAAGAATAAAAATATTATTATTTTTATTTCTCCAAATCTTCTCCACCTACAGGTGAACAAAGGATATAAAAGAAGATCAAGCCTTCTCATTTGATACAAACACTTTTGCTGTCACAGGTGAGGAAGACTATCTTATGTTCAAACCCTCAGCTAGGGTTTTATCAGCAAAGTCCATCTTCAACATTTTTGCATATCCATCTTCAACATTCCATTTTCTGGGCAGCCTTCTTCATTTTTTCTGACAGTTGAGATTTTTTTTGTGGGCAGCTTTTTCCATTTTCGGGCAATTGGACAACCTCTTCTTTCTCTCCGAGCAGCCTCAGCAAGATTCGGGCACCTCACGCAGATTCGGGCAGCTCTGATTTTTGGGCAGTCATTTTTGGGGGTAGCTCTGTTCTTTCTTTTTCGGGCTGTCTCTATTCTTTGGGCAATCCATATTGGGCGTGGCCTCCTTCTTTCAGCCCACGGGTTGCTACCCGTGAGGGTCTTGGCAGGTTGCCAACCCTCGGGCAGCAGACAGGAAAGTACATTTTTGGGAAGTTTAGTATTTTCGGGCAGTCTGCTATCTTTTAGACAGTCTGATATTTTTTTATGCAGGAGAGAGAAAAACTTCAGTTTTTTGAAGAAGCCCTAATTTGGGAAAAAAATTGTAATTTTTGGAAATTGTGGTTAAATTATCAGTCTGAGTTTTTTACTGAGAATTTTCATTGTGACTGTGGTAAATTCCAAATCTGGAATTGAGGAACTTTTTGAAGAATTTTTCTGAGTCATCTCATTTACGAGATGAGCTATTAATGCTTTTGGGGTTTTTGTCCTTTGAAGGTTTCCCCAGTGAAAAATCTTGTGTCCATGTGTGCTAATGTGATTAATGTGTTCATACTGCACTGCTGATTTGTTTAAGTAGATCTGCAAATTTTTAAGTTTATGCTAATGCTAAAAATTCAACACACCCCCCTTGGCTTCGTTAGGAGTTTGCCTAAACGAAGGAGTCAGGATCAGGTGACAACACATGACTCGAGACTTGCCCCTAAGGACAGACCAAGTAGCTTGAATATTTCAAATGCGCTTTCCCTCCTAGGTGTGTGTAAGGCGAGAACATTTTTTGGTGTTGTTGCCGAGAACATTTCTGAGTCATCTCATTTACGAGATGAGCTATTAATGCTTTTGGGGTTTTTGTCCTTTGAAGGTTTCCCCAGTGAAAAATCTTGTGTCCATGTGTGCTAATGTGATTAATGTGTTCATACTGCACTGCTGATTTGTTTAAATAGATCTGCAAATTTTTAAGTTTATGCTAATGCTAAAAATTCAACACACCCCCTTGGCTTCGTTAGGAGTTTGCCTAAACGGAGGAGTCAGGATCAGGTGACAACACATGACTCGAGACTTGCCCCTAAGGACAGACCAAGTAGCTTGAATATTTCTGATGCGCTTGCCCTCCTAGGTGTGTGTAAGGCGAGAACATTTTTTGGCGTTGTTGCCGAGGATAAATCTTTTGATTCCCGGGTTATGACTTTTGTTTCTTTTCTTTCTTTGCTTTGTTTGATGAATGTTTAAAGTAGATCTTTATTTTTCATCTGGCGACTCCACTAACCCTTTTCCCTTTATTTTACAAAGAAAAGCAAAAAATAGAAATTTTTGTGAAATATTTATGATCCATATTTTTCTTTTCACATGGCGACTCCATTGAAGGGATAAAACCTTGTTTCTCATACAACTTGTTGAGTTTGTTATGTGTAGAGATGAGCCCATGCAACACATTGAAAATCTTTAAAGTTCATTATTTGATAGCTCCTCCTGTTCAATATAAAGTCCATTCCATTGTTATAGCGAGTGCATGCTTCTGATGTCCAATATGGATGATGAAAGGAAAAAGTCTGGTGCTAAATTGACCAGACTTTTTCACGTATTCTGGGTTTTCCTAACGATGATTTTGACCCAAGTGATGTATTTGAATATACCCAAGACTTTCATGGAAATGATGATTCAGACATCTTACACATCTTTGAGATCTAGTAAAATGGTAATGGCTATGCTACACATGATAATGGTGATATTAAAAAGATTATGGCTATGCTACCCGTTGAAGAGCTTCATGGAATATCATTGATTGAGGACATTGTTGAAGACCCTCCTCATATACTCAAGACATAAACAATTGAAGATTTGGGATGTTTTCATGATTTTTTTGGTGAAAATGATTACATGTATACTCCATATTTTCCTCAAGAAGAAACCGTTGCAGAAAAGTATAGAGAAACCTATGATAAAATTTGTATGGCGTATGATGACACTCCCCCATATGGTGATAAAGGTTTGGAAAGATTTTCTCCTTGTAACATATTCGAAATGAAACTTTTTGAGGAGGATTGTTATGAAGATGAGGAGGTGTTACCACATATACATTTGCAACTGGGCTACCTTGATGCAACATGCAAACTTACCTCTTATTCTATTCTGAGCTATTTTTCACATGGGGTTTTAGCATGGATCATTACAGCCTCATCCATTTCAAATCCTTGTTTAGCAGATTTTCCTTGCCAGGATTGAGATTCATTGGTCCATTGAGGTGATTTTAGTGATGACCTAGTTCATTTGAGCAGAGTAGCAAATTAGATGTGGTAGACACAGTTTCAGAGGGGCCCTATCAGTTGGAGATAGGTATATATGGTGAGATCAAGTATATGCTTCTATAGTTTGATTTTGCTCTGTGATGTATACCAAACACCTATGTTTATCTTGTTAGGATGATTATGGTGACCTATGCTTATACTTGAACTTGTGCTAAGACTAATCAAAGGATTTGATGTTGAAGACTGTTGCTCATGCCATGCTTGTACAAATAATAAACCTTGGTGCTTTGTTGGCTCCATGTGTCATTTGCGGCCCCCGTACATCCAGTTCATCTTGTTGTTCGTTGAGATGCACATCAACAACATAAATCTTTTCGAAAGTTGTTCCCTCACTAGAAGTGGGGAAGGTGTGGCCTTGGGGGCAAGCAATGAGCCAGGTACTGTCACATGAATCCCAGCTTCTCCGTTTAGGCTAACTCTTGACGAAGCCAAGGGGGGTAGTCCCTAACAAAGAGTTTTCTATGGCTCTATGTTTTTTAAGTGTTTTTGGTGTTGTGATGCGGATGGGTGTTTTTAGGTGTTTTTGAATGATTACAACTTTATAATGATGAAATAAAATAATCATAAGATTGAGGAAACAACCACTTGATAATTTAAAGCGAGACAACCACGATAATATAAATGCTTGGGATAGATAAAAAGCAAATGAAAATTGATGACAAGAACCAGTTCCTTATGGAGTCAAAGATAGTCTTAAGTGCTTGGGTTGCTTGATACAAGAGTTCAAAGTGGTAACATTTGTGAGATCGTTTTGCAATTGTTCTTGGTTTATTTTATTGTAAATTTTATGTAATCTTGCTTTAGGTGTCTAGGAAACCTAATCGGAAATACTTTCAGTGGCTTTGTTCGAAGACATTACGGACCTGTCTGAAATCACAAGCTAAGTGTTTAGAGAATTTAACCAGCGAGTGTCTAGATTGGGTTGCCCTACGCCCACACTTGGAATTTGCCCACTACCTGAGTATTTATCGAGATAACGTCGGTGCGTTGGTTATGGGGTTGAGAGTTTTATTGTGTTGAATCTTGTAAGATTAACAGTCTAATGTTGTTTCTGAGTACTTCGATTTTTAGGTCAGTCAGAGCATACTCCAGCTAGGAAACAACGAGATAAATTCGAATTTTGTTAAAAGGGAGAGATGAGTTGCAAATTTTAATTAGAACACATAGGAATGCTCTTCGACAGAGAGTGCTCTTGACTTGTCTTGCGACAGGTTCAAGAGACTTATTTACACTATATGAGACGCAAGTTCTAAATTAGAAACACAAGTGATAGCTCAACAAATAACAATGTAAGACTGGAACTAGCAATTAGTGGAAAGTAAATCTAAGCTAGCAATTACTATTCTAAAGTAAAATGAAACTAAACTAGCAAAATATTTCTAAATGCAAAAGATGGAAAAATGAATCTAATCTACTCAACAGATATGAAAAAGATCTAAGCTAACCAAGACAACACTCTTCCCCAAATGGGGAAGAAACACAAAAATGGGAGGCCTTATCCCACTTAGCCTTATTTCATTAATATTTTACAAGATGAGGGAATTTAGCCCTTTGAAAATGAAAAAAGTGACTAATCAAGAGAACTTGAAGCGTTATTATGACTTGTACAAAGGAGAATGATTTTTTGAGTTTGGATCCTCTTCTTGGTATGGTTCTTCATTTTAGCTCTAAATCTTTTGGATCTAGCTTTGCTTGCTCTTTCTTTGCTTGATTTTGCTCTTCGTTCACCTGTAAGTAAGAGCTCTAAACAACTAGTAAGAGTGTTAGGAAACCAAATTTTAACTTATGACTTAGAAATATGAAAGTGAATGAGATGATAAGTGCCTAATGAGATAAATAAAAGCCCAAAACAAAAAAACAAGACCAAAAATCAGACCTTGGAAATGAGAGGAAAAGCTTGTCTTCTATGATGCGCGTTTTTCAATGAAATGACTTGAAATTTTTGAGAAATAAAATTTTAAAGATTTTTTAAATATTTTAGGTTAATTTCCAGAACTGAAAAATAGCAGAAAATTGCAAAAATTCAGTCAAAAATCAACAAGCTTGAAATGCCACGCTGTTCGAGAAAATGATGAAAAAATTAAAAATTAAAATTTTTTGAAATTTTTTTGAATTTTTAGGCTAATTTCCAGTTTTGAAAAATAACATAAAAATGTCAAAAAGTCAACAAAAAACAATAAGCTTAAATTTGCACGTTTTTCGAGAAAAAGTACAAAAACTTTAAAAAATATTTTTTTTGAAATTTTCTGATTTTTAAATGAATTTCCAGAATTGAAAATAAATGAAAAAACACAGAAAAACCAGCAAGCCTAAAAGTGGAAAATTTGCTTGTTTTTCGAGAAAAACCGTGCACGTTTTCCAAGGCAAAAAAAGAAGTAAAAAAATTGACTTTTTCACACTATTCATGAAATTTCCAGCTAGCTGGAAATACGCAAAAAATAGCGGGGAAAGAGTAGTGGCATGCAAAACAATGCGGCAATTGGGAACAAATTCCAAGATACTTCTCAAGACAAAAGTTTGGAAAAAAGAATGATGGATTTACAAGTTTGTAATGAAGCTAGGATCTTAGATCTAGTAAAAATTTAAGATTGAAAATAGTAGTTCTAAACCCAAGCAAGTAGATCAAAATATGAATCTTTGATCTACTTAGCCAATCATAATGCAAGATCTATAAATGTGAATAAATTGAGAATACTTGCACTACTTGGAAAGCAAATCAATAGGATGAAATCTGTGAAAATGTAGATCCGCTTTGTTGTAACCAATGTAACCAAGAGATTTTTTGAAGTTTGTAGTTTGATGGATGAGGCAAGCAAGCCCTTCGTTTCTCGATTTCTTAAAGTAGAAGTCTCCTTTAGGAACTTGTAGGATGAATGCACAAACCAAGCAGAAGCTCTTGCCCCTGGGATAATACCTGAAAGCCATAAAACTCAAGAGAAAAGCATAGATCAAATAATATTGTGCTAGATTGTTAGCCTTCTAATCACGAGATCATATACTTAAGAATCAAAGGAGATGAGCTAAGAATGGTATCACCTTAAACAAGATGAAGCATAGCATACAAAAAACTCCCATATTGACCTCCAAAGTCTTCTTGGTTTATTCAAATACAAAAGATATTACAAATTTCTTCAGAGTGTACTTGCACAAATTCTCCATGAATAAGAGAGAGCAAAGCACCTCTATATATACAAAAATAAAAGAAAGATAGGGCTCAAAGCTTTAAATCCGGACTAAGAGTAACACCGAAGCAAACTACGATGATTTCCTTGATTGAATGAAGCTTTGGCAATTGATTCAGAGTTGAACTGAGTTGTAACTAAGCTATAACTGAGTGCTGGAGTAATGAGGGGGGGGGGTGAGGTGGCTCATCCTCCCTCGTAATGATCACCTAGCGAATAGATAAGCTACACTTCAACCAAAAACGAATTTGACCAAAGAGGGCAAATTTCTGTTTGTTAGTTCAACTGCTACACTCCGATACTTGATCTGAAACTGATCGATGTTGACTGGAATCATCATAAATGCTCCATGCTGAGCTAATTAGCTCTTTATGGCCTTTTTTGGAGATATTTTGATTTTCTCCTATTTATTATTTTAATTAATATTTCTCATTTTTGGGTTTTTGAGAAAATATTAATTATAAGGCCAAATAATAGTCTGAAACTTAGGATAAGTGTGTCTAGGGGCTAAATGAATGTTTTGGCTTAGAAAATAAATGTTTATTTGCCAAAAACACCCCCTTGACCACTTAATTATTACAAATTGAAAATTTTCAATTAAACCATGGTCAAAATGGTTTAATTAATTGAAAAATTTAATTAATTCCCTATAGTCAAAAAATAAAAAATTAAAAGTCAACACGCGTCCAAGAATTTTGTTTTCGGACGTTGTCTTAATGTATCTCGGGGATTAGGAAATGACCATAGGACATATCAATAGTGTCTAGCATGTTCATATTTACTAGTTGGACTCTAATAACCCCCCAATTCCCAAAATTCAAAATCGGGCATTCCAGCTTTGGAGGAAGCAGGAGAAAACCTCATTGATTATACTCGACTATAGGCAAAGCATAATTGACAAGGGAAAAAACTCCCTGGAATACCTTAGTTGAAATCTTACGTCTTAGGGGACCAAGTCACTCAAAACCCTTACTAGCTCACCTTATTACAAAAACCCCATGGGGCATGGTCATTTCAACATAAAAATAAAAATGACTTGCCAAAATTGGCTAGGCAAAACATTCTGAACTTCTGCTGCACTGAACATGAACATTGACCATGTTCATCAAATGGCAGCTCAACAGGAGGTTCAACTATGGTACAAAATAGTTGATAACACATCCATTGTTGAATTTTATCCCATGACTTAGACTGATTGAGACTTGTAAGATTGAAGATCTTTTCCCCATCTTGACCCCTGTGCATGATAGACTCCATCTTGTTATGTGTCTTTGGCTATGAAGCGTGTGGCTTGGCTAGTGTGGCTAGGTTCTGTTGTCCGCCGATTGCACACCAGCAGTAGAAATCTTCCGAAAGTTGTCTCCTCACTTGAGAAAGTGGGAGAGGTGTGACCTTGGGGGCAAGCACAGAGCTAGGTACTGTCACCTACTCCTAGCTCCTCCGTTTAGGCTAACTCTTGACGAAGCCAAGGGGGGTAGTCCCTAACAAAGAGTTTTTTAAGGCTTAATGTGGTTAAAGTGTTTTAATTAATTGCGGATGCGGATGGGTGTTTTTTAGGAGTTATTATGATTATAAGTGTTTATTTATTATGAGTATGATACTTAATCAAAAGCAATCCACGTTGCTAACAAGAGATTAACAGATAAACAATGATTCCAGATTTAAATAGTGCATTCAGAGAAAGAAATTATGATAAACCATAGACAATATATCAAATAATATAATTATGCAAATTAAAAAAAGGACCAGTGTCTTATGGAGTCAATGAAGCTGAAATGCACAAGAGAATTAAACACAAGTCCAGAAATCAAACTAGTGAATGTTAGGTGATGCGAGTGCTCTTGGTAGGTTTTAAGGATTTTATGTGTTCTTGATTAAGGTGTCAACGAAGGTTTGTCAAACGCCGGGAGAATCTTCTAAGTTCACTCCGTTGAAGACATGTCGGGCCCGCCCAGTATTCCAGGCTGGTATCGCGAAGATTGACCAGCTAGCTGAGAAGCTTAGACAACAGGATTTCGGTGCCTCTACTAGGAAGTACTTTGGAAAATTCCCTACAAGTGCCTCAATGTAATAGACCAGAATGGTGGGTGCAGTTGGGGCATAATCAGTAGGGATGGCTTTTGACAATTCAGTGAACCTAGTATGAACTCATCCATTGTTTCCGTATCCTTCTTTTTTATGTTGGTTAGGGTTGCAAGTTGATGCTAAGGTTCTTTCTTTTCACCGAACTTGTTGGTGAAAGAGGTTTTGAAAGCAGCTAGAGTGTCAAAAGCATTATCTGGCAAATTGTTATACCAGTCGCCGGCCTTTCCATCCAAAGATAGATCAAATAACTTCATGTATACGTCATCATGTTGGCTAACAGGATCACTGGCATAAGCATTGATGCACCTAGAAAAGTTCCTGAGGTGCATGGCGGAGGTATTGGCATCAATGTCGGTATACATCGGGAGCTTCTGGACAGCTTTGTCTAGAAGATGGTGGGGTTGACCTGCTATCTGAGAAAAGTCGAGCTGAGTAAACTACTCACCCATTATGTCGGAAACAAAGGTATTAGTGTTTTCTGGAAATAAAAGGTGGATGTCTAAAACAAACTCAGATCCAAGTTCTGCAAGGATCCTACGAGAAGCTAGTTTGTTCAATCTCCTTCTATAGACTTTTTCAGGGTTAGGGATGAAATCGAACAAACCTTCAGAGTTTCTTCTAGTAGAATACCTTGAGGTGTTAACTGACAGTGGAGTCGCCAGGTGGATTTCAGTCTAATTTTGGAGAGTGATTGGACTAAAAAGTCTACCAAAAAGGGGAAAAAAGGTAAAAACTAAAAGAAACAAAGGTCGTCCAAGAACAAAAAAATTTGTCCCCGGCAACGGCGCCAAAAGATGTTGTCCGCCGATTGCACACCAGCAGCAGAAATCTTCCGAAAGCTGTCTCCTCACTTGAGAAAGTGGGAGAGGTGTGACCTTGGGTGCAAGCACAGAGCTAGGTACTGTCACCTACTCCTAGCTCCTCCATTTAGGTTAACTCCTAACGAATCCAAGGGGGGTAGTCCATAACAAAGAGTTTTCTAAGGCTCAATGTGGTTAAAGTGTTTTAATTAGTTGCGGATGCGGATGGGTGTTTTTTAGTAGTTATTATGATTAGAAGTGTTTATTTATTATGAGTATGATACTTAATCAAAAGCAATCCACGTTACTAACAAGAGATTAACAAATAAACAATGATTCCAGACTTTAATAGTGCATTTAGAGAAAGAAATTATGTTAAACCATAGACAATTGATCAAATAATATAATTATGCAAATTAAAAAAAATGACCAATGCCTTATGGAGTCAATGAAGTTGAAATGCGCAAGAGAATTAAACACAAGTCTAGAAATCAAACTAGTGAATGTTAGGTGATGCGAGTGCTCTTGGTAGGTTTTAAGGATTTTATGTGTTCTTGATTAAGGTGTCAACGAAGGTTTGTCAAACGCCGGGAGAATCTTCTAAGTTCACTCCGTTGAAGACATGTCGGGCCTGCTCAGTATCCTAGGCTGGTATTGCAAAGATTGACCAGCTAGCTGAGAAGCTTAGACAGCAGGATTCCGGTGGCTCTACTAGGAAGTACTTTGGAAAATTCCCTACAACGCCGGTGCGTTGGTTGCGGGGTGTTAAATGTTATTAAGTTATTCTTGCCGGGTTAAAGATCCAATGTCGTTTCTGGGTATTCTGATCTGAGATCAGTCAGAGCATACTCCGGCAAGGAGGGGAGGGAGTTAATTATTTAAAGGGGTGTGTGTTGCAAGTTTTATTAAATTAGTTAATAAAACTCTCCGACAGAGAGTGCTCTTGACCTTGTCTTATGAGAAAGGTTCAAGAGACTTGGCTAATCTAAATGCTAATGCAAGGATGTGCAAATCTAATGATGCTCTCCGATAGAGAGTGCTCTTGACTTGTGTTACTGCAAGTTCAAGAGTCTTACTTAATTCGTTAAACTTGAATGAAAGAAATGAAACAATAACAATCTAACTACCCAAGAGTCTCTTTCAGGCTTTTTAGGGCCCTAATCGAGAAAGCAAGGGGGTAAGTATACAGTAAGAAATATGCTACATTCAATTTAAACAATCAAAACAATAATTTTTAACTCATTTTCTATGAACAATAAATTAATCAAACATGCACTACTTAACTAAGACTATGTAATTATCCTACACTATTCTACCATTAGCAATTTTAAACAAAGAAAATGAAAAGCATGAAAGTGAGACGATACCAGTGTTGCCAGAGCGTGGAAGCGAAGCGGGTGCGGGTGCGGGAAGCAGGTGTGCGGAAGCGTGTTTTTCAAAAAATGGCCAGAAGCAAAGCGTGGTCGGAAGCGTTTTTATATATATATATATATATATTCAAAAGAAAACATGTAGAATGTCAAACTAGATGCAAAATTTATGAAACATGTATGT
>LPNX010819038.1:141078-156942 GCA_001517045.1 Pseudotsuga menziesii
TGGTACAACTGTCCCAGATATGTTCCGGGTTAACTAAGGATGATGTTGGGGACTATTGGAGACCAAATCAAGATCAAATCAGCTTGATTCCAATGAAATCCATGAGGGGGCGAACTTCTCCTTAGTGGGGCATATTTATCCATGAAAAAACTCACCTCTTGTTGCATATGTGTCATAGAAAGAGGGGGGTGACCTACCTTGTGAAAGTTGGCGTCTACCACCTCTAGTTCACTCTTGTTCGCACCCAATCATCTCAAAAACCTTCAACACTTGCAAATTTTCCCAACTTGGGGTTTACTCCCATTTTTTCTATTTAAGTGAGCCTTTCTTCCTCCTTTGGTATGGAAGCAAGGAACATTTTCTCTTGTATTATTTTTAGTGTTGTTTACGAATAAAATTGAAAGGCTTTGGAGGCTCATGATCTGTGGCAAGTTGTGCATATGGTAATTTCTTTGTGAGGTAATATTGTTAAGTTATTTTGCTTTTCATAAACTAATAATTTGGCTTAGAGGGCTCTTTGTAGCACATAGGATAGGCATTTGCAGTTGTCAATTTGTTTTTTTACTTTCTTGTTATTAGCGATGTAAGAGTTCATGCTTTATTGGGTTATATTTCATGAACTTTTTTGGTTTTCAAACTGTGGGGTGTACCAGATCTAATTTGGTTTTGTGCAAGCTTGATAAGTGTGCAGATTACCATCCTTAGTCAAAGGTTGAGCTCAGGTGCATCTCCTTTCCTTTGGATTATAGGTTGAAACGAACACATAAACATTCCTTGCCCGCATCAACAATCCTTCTAAGCTTGCAAGAAAGATTCAAGACTTGAGCGACGCTTTCTCCTCCTTCTTAAAGTTTAAATCTCTCTCCGGTTACCTGTTAAAAGCAAGCTTAGATCTCATTTTGAAAAGTTCATTTTATGTTCTTTGCTTGTTCATTTCTAGATCTAAAAGTGCTTTCATTTCATAGTCATAAAACTTAAATATAGTTTCCCTTTCTTAAGTACTTGAAGTAGCATAATCGTTCTATCTTTGCACAAGTACGAAGTTTTTTTTTTTAGTGTATTTTTTTGACTTATCTACTAATTTATCAATCATTAGCTTTTGGTTTTTTAGCAAGTCGGAGGAAAAAGAGAAGTAATTGCTGCCGAATTTTCAAACCTTGTCCCTTCTTCTTTCCCCCACTTCAAGAAAGATTTGTAACCGCTTTTTTTATCATTTTCAAGATCTAAAGGTGACATCTATCATAAAAACCATATTGTATTAAAGTTAATAAGAAAGCAAGTGGGATTACGGCTCCCACACCCTTCTTCACCCATTTGGGGGAAGTCAGTTTCTATCTTATTTGCTTTAGAGTAGATCTTCTAGCTTGCAGAATAAATATAGATCAATCAATGTCTCTGATTTAATTTCGTTTTTCATTTTTGCAAAATTGAATGCTAACTCAGCCTTACTTTCTCGAGTACAACCTTCAGGCTTGAAAGAGACTCTTAGCTGTAGTAATTAGAAAACTTGTCTTTCTTCTTGTTTATTTTACTTTGGAATTTATCCCTTGCTCTCTTGAGTACGACCTTAAGGCCTAAAAGAGATTCTTGGGCTTAACATTTAAAAATTAAAACACTTGTTCAAAAATCTTTAAAAATTGACCAAGGCTCTATTGTGTATGCTTTGCACCTCTGTGGTTCATTTAACTAGTTGGATGCATCAAAAGCAATGGGAGTGACTAGTTTAATTAAGTTCACACCCCAATAAATCTCCCAAGGCAAAAATCCAACGCCTTGATTCAATATCTTGTGGGAAAACTTCATAGAGGAAGCAGGAACCACTGGGTAGTGACTCTAGGGATACCATTAGGCTACACTCTTTATTGGTGTAGTGTTGGACACCTCCCAGAGACTCTGATCCAACCCACATTTCTTCGCGTGGAACCGTATTTGATAAAGTTTTTTGGACATACTCCTTGTACTAGCAGATATATCTGGAGTTCCCTCCCCCCTAATCCACGCATCAAATCCACATTAATTTTAAAACGAACCAAGATACATTTGCAAAATACTTTAATCTTACAATATCACTATTTTAGTTGACTCCATTGGCATTGATCGACATTTACAACAATACTCTTCATTTGCTTATAATCATTGTATTGTTGTTGCTTAAACCTTATATGCTGATGTTATTTTTATACGCTGTTGAAGTATTGTTCATATTTGCAAATATCTTGATTCAATAATTCACTTCAAAAAACTCCTAAAAAACTTACTTCATTGTTAAAACAACTAAAAACATTTAGAAGAGCCTTTGGCAACTCTTTTCTATGAACCACTCCCCTTGGCTTTGTTAGATTTTTACAGTTTATTCAATATGATCTAGGATCTTATTTGAGAGAATAACATGCACAACAATAATCACAAGAGACAAGAGACACAAAGATTTTCCTCGGGGAAACCATAAAGGAGAAAACCCCGCAACTTCCTTGGAGATAGAATGAGCACCAGTAGCAAAAGTAAAAACGAAAAGTATAACGATGATCTTCGACAGCTGTTCTCTCTCTCACTTGTGTGAGCTAGTCCTCTCTCTCTCATGCGCTATTGATGAGTGAGTGTGTGTGCTAAAATAAAGAGTCACACTCTCTATTTATAACTTTTTTCCACTTGACATTTTCCCTACAGGGTCGACTTCTCTAGGAGAGTCTAATAACCCTAATATAACTCAACTGAGGGGTCTAATGCCCCGACATACAATGGAAGGTTAACCTGAATGACTTTACATGACTTAATTACATTAATGACTCTCCTGATCGGAGGAACAAACATCTCCGTCGGGTTACAATAAAATATACAAGTGAATATCTTTCGAAGTTACTATTATATTAACACTCCCTCTTAAATAGGAAGGTATTCTCTTGACACAGACATCAATACATATAGGCACAAGTCTTCAATGTTGGATCATCATCGTCACTACTGCTGGTGTTCTCATCATCTCGATCAAATGGTGCTATCTCTTGAATCTACTCGTCATAGGAAGTTCTACAGAGCTAACCCTTTTTCATGCTGGATGTAGGCCTAGCCTCCATGTAGGTCGTCAAATCATCAAGTATGTATAGCTTAGGACTTATTTCCTTGCAAAACCTGAAGGATCTCCCAGGATTGATTATATGCCTTTGCAAAACGTGAAGGAGCATCCCAGGACTGATTATATGCCTCTACAAAACCTGAAGGATCTCCCAGGATTGATTATATGCTTCTGCGAAAGTTGCAAGAGCATCCTAGGACTGATTAAATGCCTCTGCAAAACCTGAAGGAGCATCCTTGGACTGATTATAGCCTCTGCAAAACCTGAAGGAGCATCCTTGGACCAATTATATGCCTCTGCAAAACCTGAAGGATCCTCCAAGACTGATTATATGCCTTTGCAAAACCTAAAGGAGCATCCCAGGACTTATTATATGCCTCTTGCAAAACCTGAGTCCCATACTATCGTCTCATCGTCACTCGAAGCACATCCCAGGTGCACACATCTCGACCACAACCCTTACATCTGCACCATGGGAGGACACACCTACCACCATTCCCATGTGAGAATGGCTCTCATGCATTTGCGTCTTTCAGACCCGTCACCTCCCTTTGGGAGGCACCTCAATCTGAAGTACACCAAGCTTCTCTCTGAAGTATTCAAACTTCACTCTGGCTAATGGCTTGGTCAACACATCGGTTATCTGCTCGTCCGTCACAACATACTGGAGCTTCACTGCTCCTCTCTGCATCATATGCCTGATATAGTGGTACTTGATCTCAATGTGCTTCGACTTGTCATGGAACACTGGTTTCTCGGACAACTTTACACAACTCTGGTTGTCACAGAAGATACAAGTCGCCTCTAGCTGGAGATCAAACAAATCAGACAATAACTTCCTAAGGCATACTGCCTCACACCTAGCTGAACAAGTTGCGACATATTCTGCTTAGGTTGTACTCAGTGCCACGCAGGACTGCTATCTGCTAAACCAAGAGATCACACCTGATCCCATACTGAAGCAACACCTCGAAGTGCTCTTCCTACTAAGGCATTGCTAGCCCAGTCCAAATCAACATAACCCTGCAGGTGAACCTTTTGATTTGTGTTATATCTGAGACCATAATCAATTGTACCCTTCAGGTTCCTCAATATATGCTTTGCAACAACCAGGTGAACTTGTCACGGATCCGTTAGGAACTGGCTCAGAGTGTTCACAGCAAAAAATATGTTTGGTCTCGTGTTCGTCAAGTACATCAATGATCCAATCATCTGACGATATACTGTGGCATCAATTGGCTTTGATGAAGCATCGCAAAGTAACTTCAAGTTTGATGTCGTGGGTGTGGCTATTGTTGATGTATTTGTAACTTCAGAATGTATTCACTTGTATATTTTATGTATTGTACCCTGATGTTCCTATCGGGAAGTATCTGTAATGTAATTGAGTCATGTCATACCCCGATTTTCCTAACGGGAGAATCAATAATGTAAACAAGTCATGTAAATTCATAGAGGGTAACCCTCCTTATTGTTCAAGGGTTAAAGTCCCCACAGTTTCGAGGCACTAGGGTTATTAGACTCCCCTAGAGAAGTCGGCCCTGGTAAGTTATTGTCAAGTCGAGAATTAGTATAAATAGATAGTGAGACTCTCTATTTATCACACAGTCACTCACACTCAGTTGTAACGCTGGGATAAGAGACAGAACAGCCGTCGGAGATCATCTTACTGTCTTTGGGTTTTACTGTTGCCATTGGTGCTTATTCTATCTCTGAGGAAGTTGCGGGGTTTTCTCCTTTATGGTTTTCCCGAGGAAAATCTTTGTGTCTATTGTTTCTTGTGATTGATTGTTGTGCATCTTATTCTCTCGGATAAGATCCTAAGATAATACTGTCAAATTGATAAAAATCTAACATGGTATCAGAGCTAACCTGAGAAGAAGACACTGTGCAGCTACGGAAGCTAGGGATTCTTACTTTTTGGGTCTCTCTCCACAATCCATCAGCAGAAGGAGGCTGGGATGAACCTCCATTGAAGGGCGCATCTTTTTGTCGAAGCAGAATTTGATTCTGAGCATTTTTAGTTTTTGACCTACCACTGCATCGGGAAATTAGGGCTTTTCACTGAAGAAGAATTTTTGAGTGAGCCCAAGCTAGGATTGCTCTCCTCCTCAAAATCAAAGTTTAGAGACACGAATCAAGTGTTTTGGTTGGGTAGAACTCCGAGAAAGACAAACCCTAATTTGCCCTGGAACCAGAAAGCCAACACTGTAGAAGATCAGCTCCAGATCCAGTTTTCAGCTTCTCAAATTGGTAAGATCTAAATCTTTTGGATTTCCATTTGAGGTTCACTGTTAAGATGTCTCATCACACCAAGCTTGATGAAAAGCTTGAGGGAGCTGATAATTTCCGAGCTTGGAAGTATAGGATCTCCCTGGTCCTGGAAGAAAATGAGTTGGACTCTTACATCAGTGAAGAGGTTCCAGTTCCAGAGGGAGATGAGGCTAAGGCCTTACACAAAAAGAAATTGGTCATGGCTAAGAGGATTACTGCTGATTCAATCAAGGATCACCTCATACCACATGTGTCCTCCCTATAGATACCTAAAGCTATGTTTGATGCCCTGACCAAACTGTTTGAAGGAAAGATGGAGCAACCGAATCCGGTTGTCCGTTAGTCGAATCCGACTATCATTGTAATAATGAATATGAATAGTAAATAATATATTAGATGATGGGTAAAATGTACAATGGAGGCTTGCCCTTATAGGCTTTGAGCGTGAAAGGTCACACCCTTTCATAATTAACTAATCTATTTAATAATTTATTTTATTTTCGTTACATTGCCACTCCCTTTAAGGAAGCTTTGTCCTCAAAGCTTAGATTATTGTTGTCGTCTTTTCATTTTTGTTTTGTGTTGAAACAACGTCATTACTTCCTTTATGTCTTTTGTTTTAGAACTTGTATTAGGTATGTGCTTGTTCTTTACACCATAGTTTGTCAATTTCCTTTTATTTGTTACTTGAATTTGTACTCCATTCTGTTTATTATTGTTGTCTCGTTTTCCATGGACATGAATATGAGGAACATTTTTGTGACTGACCATATCAAACTTCATTTTAGAAATCGCTTGTCCCACTATACTTAGGATGTCATCACGTAATGTTTTCCTTTTATTATCTTTATGATTTATCTCGAGAAGTGGCGTCCCTTGAGGCTTCTCACACTCAGTCACCAGGTAGTGTTACATTTAGGTTTCTCGAGGGTGGTAGAATAGTTAAGGTAGAAGATGAATCTATGGTATTTGATTTGTCTGACTTGGATTCCTTGGCATACTGTAGGATACATCTATTTTCGTTGTATGGATCGTCTTTATTATCAACGATACTGGCTTGAATCCCAACATGATCTTGGTCGAGCTCATCTTTATCAACTATATTAATGGTATTTTGGTCATTCCTAAGATAGTTTGTCTCCTTGTCTTGTTTATTGTCTTGATTGACTTGGTTTCTCTTATTTTTGTTGACATACCAGTCCAACATATTTGAGCCGCTGATATGGTTTGTACCAAACCTTAGTTTTTGTAACATTCCTATCATTGTATTCTGGTTCTGTGTCATGGTGCACATGTTCTGTGTTAAGGTGTTTATGTTTTGCGTTATGGTACTCATTTTGTCATCCATGCTTTTTTGTTTTTCGTTCAGGATGTCAAGTTTGTCGTCGAGCCTTCTTTCTAGTACCAAAACAAGATCATTTTTGAGTAATGTATTGTTATTTTGCATCTTTTCTTTCAAGCCTTCTTGGTTAGCGGCAATGGACTTTATGTCCTTCTCCATTTTATCGTTCTTCTCTTTCAGTTCCTCCATGGTCTTGGACCTTGTATATGGAGGTGTGTATTTCGGTGCTATTTTGGCCTTTTGAGGTGAATTGAATAATAATATATTAATTAATTAATTAATTAATATTATTATTGTTATTTTTATTTTTCATAAACTATATTTTGTATATATATATATATATATATATTTTAAACAAATATTATAATATTAATTATAGTATTTGAATTTTTTTTTTAAATATATTAAAGTAATATATTTTATTATAATATATTACAATATAATATATTGTTTTTGGTTTTTATGTTTTGGTTGTAGGTCGCGGAGTTGGAGGGAGCGATGGAGTGTGAGGGAGGTTGGCGGCTGTTGGAGAAGAGGATGCAGGTGGTGGCGGTCGTGGTACGGTGGCGGAGGACAGAGCATACAGAGGTGGGCGTGAGTGAAATGGAAGTCGCAAAGGAGATGGGGAGACGTGAGAGGAGATGGAGGCTCGCGTGTGGAGTTGGAAGGAATGGGATGTGGATTGAAGAGCACAGTAGAGGAGCTGGGGCAGGTGGGAAAGTGGAGATAATACCTGGGTGGAAGGATGGGGTTTGCAGTGGGGACTTCACGAAGAGAAGGTCGCGGTGGAAGAGTGTAGCGGTGGGGAAGCGCGAAGAGGAAGTCAAAGTGAAATGAAAACGTGAAGATGGGTCTGTGCGAAGAGGAGGTCGCAGGGGGAAGATAAGAACCCGAGAGAACACGCAGGTGGTCTGGCGTGAAGGAGCGGACTGCGCGGAAGATAGAGGCTGGGTGTGCAAAGAGGGAATGGAGTGTTGGCGCAGATGGTAGATGGGTGAGGGGAGAACGCAGGGTGATAAAGAACGCGCCTAGCGCAGAGAGATGGATACTGGTGAGTGCAGGTAGATGGGGCAATTGGAGGAGTAGAGAGGAGAAACAGATGGGGGTTCCAGATGGGGGTGGAACGCTAAGGCTAGAGCTGGAGGAAGTTGAGTTGTTGTTTGTTTGTTTTTTTGTTAGCAATACTTGGGATGGAGTGATAGGAAGGGACGCAGGCAGAGGCTGGCAACGGAGGAAGGAGGGCAGTGGCAGGGAAGCAGAGATGAAGGTGGGCGTGGGTAGGTGACAACGACGGGTGCGGAAGAAGATGCGGCGCGGAAATGGACAGCGGAACTGAAGGAGGCGTGAGGATGGTTGGAAAATGGCAGTAGAGAGCGCGGGAAGAGTGTGCAGAGGAAAACTCTCTTTTTTTTGTTTTTGTTTTTTTTATTTTTTTATTTGGACAGGATTTGGAATGAAGTGACAGGGGATGAAATGGAGCAGCGGAAGAATTCAAGGATTTATGAGCCGAGCTTGAGCTCAGGTCAAAGGAGCCGAATCCGAGCTCTGATACGAAATGGAGCAACCGAATCTGGTTGTTCGTCAGTCGAATCCGACTATCATTGTAATAATGAATATGAATAGTAAATAATATATTAGATGATGGGTAAGATGTACAATGGGGGCTCGCCTTTATAGTTTTTGAGCATGAAGGGTCACACCCTTTCATAATTAACTAATCTATTTAATAATTTATTTTATATTCGTTACAAAAGAACATAAATCAGAAGATGACTTTGAGGAACCAGTTGAAGAATGTGAAGATCCAGACTGCCGAGACCATACAGTCATACTTCACAAAGGTCTCCCAGATCAAAGAACAACTTGAAGCAGTGGATGAAGAAGTGGAGAATGCAAAAATTGTGATGACTAACTTGAATGGTCTCCCTAGATCATGGGACTCCTTCATTCAAGGGATTTGTGCAAGAAAGAAGCTAGTCAAGTTTAATAGGCTTTGGGAAGAATGCTCACAAGAAGAAGCTCGAATAATAGCCCGAGAAGAAAAGATGGGAAGTGAGGATCAAGCTCTCACAGTACACTCCAAGAAAAGCAGAAGAGACTTTCATCACCCCAAAGGTAAGCATTCCCACAAGAAAGGTAACTCAAGAAAACCAAACAAAGATTTATCTAAACTCAGATGTTTTACTTGTGATGAGAGAGGACACTATGCCATAGTTTGTCCTAGGAACAGAAATGGCTCTCACAAGAAGAAGGGAAACAAGAGAAGACATCATGCTCATGCTGCAGAGGATGATGAACCTTCCACAAAGAGAATCAAACAAGAAAGTGATGATTCTTCAAGTGATGAAGAATATGTTCTGATTTCCGCTCTCACGGGAACTACCACACATGGAAGCAATGATTGGCTTATAGACAGTGGGGCTTCCAAACATATGACGAGATTCAAAGAATCATTTGTGAAACTATCTGAACACGAGTCACCTCACAAGGTGAAACTTGGGGATGACTACCAGTATCCAATAAAAGGTAGTGGTGAATCCTCCTATAAGCTAGACTCTGGAAAGTTTATGAAGATGAAGGATGTCTTGTTTGTACCAGGACTAAAGAAGAATCTCCTCTCCATATCTGCATTGGATGCTAAACGCATAAGGGTTGCATTTATAGATGGCCAAGTTCTTATGTGGCCAAAGGGAAAGACTATAGACGATGCAGTAGTAATTAGGGAACAAGAAGGAGGACTATACAAATTGAAGGGCCAACCAGAACAAGTTTTGGTCCATGACTCAGTAAAGCCAAATGAACTTTGGCATAGAAGGGTTGCACATGTGCATTATAGAGCACTACCACTTGCAAGCAAAGTTGTTGAAGGTCTTCCAAAAATACAGACAAAACATGACGGTATCTGCAAAGGATGTGCGAAAGGAAAGAACACAAAGAAGACATTTCCAAGTAGCGAGAGCAAGGCAAAAGGAATCTTGGAAATCATCCACTCTGATGTATGCGGTCCGATGTCATCTAGTTCATTAAGTGGGTATGTATACTATGTTTCTTTCATTGATGATTTTTCTAGGAAGACATGGATATACTTCTTGAAAAACAAAGATGAAGTAGTCAACAAGTTCAAGGAATTCAAAGCCTTGATCCAGAACCACACAGAAAAGAAGATCAAGACCTTTCGATCAAACAATGGCGGAGAATTCACATCAAATGAATTCAAAGAGTTATGCAGAGATTCAAGGATTAAGAGGGAGTTAACCACTCCATATAATCCACAGCAGAATGGGATTGCCGGAAGGAAGAATAGAACGATCAGGGAAGCTGCAAGGGCAATGCTTCATGATCAAGATCTTCCCATGCATCTATGGGCAGAAGCTGCCAGGACAGCGGTGTATGTACAGAACCGTACTCTACACAGAGTACTAGAGAACAAGACACCTGAAGAATTCTTTTCCGGTATGAAACCAGAAGTCCACCATCTCAGAATATTCGGCTGTCTAGTGTACATACACATTCCAAAAGAAAATAGGACAAAGTTAGATCCTCCTGGAAAGAAGGGTATATTTGTGGGATATAGTGAAAGCTCGAAAGCTTACAGAATATACTTCCCAGGATTCAAGAAGATCGACATTAGCGGAGACGTAATATTTGATGAAGACTCAGCTTACAACAAATCCAGAAAGAGACTAATTGAAGACCGAAGAAACAAAAGTACCGAGAATTTAAGATACTACTATGAACAATGAAAATCAAGATGAAGATCGTGAAATAGAAGAACCCCAGGAATCTGTAGATCCACCGCAAGAGAAGAATCCTCACAAGAGGAAACCTGCATGGGTACGAGAGGCTATCCAAGATGCAGAAAGATATGGGGCTCCAGAAGAAATGCACAGAGAGTGGAAAAGAACTAGGTTCTGCTCCGGTTATGTAGCCCTGTTATGTGACATCATTGATAAAGAACCTTCCAACTATGAAGAAGTAGCAGAGAAGAAAGAATGGAAGGATGCTATGATTGAGGAGTACCAGTCGATCATGAAGAATGATATCTAGGATGTTGTCCCTAGACCAAAGGGGAAGTCTGTTGTGACTTCCAAGTGGATCTACAAGATCAAGCATGCTGCAGATGGTAGCCTAGAGAAATATAAAGAAAGATTTGTGGCTCGTGGCTTTTCCCAGAAAGAAGGAATAGATTATGAAGAAACTTTTGCACCTGTACCCAGAGACACTTCCATCAGATCAATACTTGCTCTAGCTGCAGTGATGAAATGGAAGATACACTAGATGGATGTTAAGACTGCTTTCTTGAATGGTGTAGTAGAAGAGGAAGTGTATGTGGAGAGGCCAATCGGTTTTGAGACACATGACAGGGAGACTCATGTGTGTAAATTGAAGAAAGCCCTGTACGGTTTGAAACAGACACCCAGGACATGGTACGACAGAATTGACAGCTTCCTATCTAGTTTGGGCTTTACCAAGAGTAAAGCAGATTCCAACCTTTACTACAAGGTTGAAGAAGGGAACCCAGTGATACTCCTACTGTATGTAGATGATCTGTTTGTAATAGGTGTGGATGGGTCGATTGCTGATACAAAGAGGAAGCTTGCTGCCGAGTTCGAGATGAAGGACTTGGATATGATGCACTACTTTCTAGTCATGGAGGTGTGGCAAAATGCAGATGGAATCTCCCTAGGACAAGGGAAATATGCAGTAGAGATCCTGAAGAGGTTTAGGATGATGGACTGCAAGGCCATGACCACACCTATGGCAGCGAACCTGAAGCTATTGAGTGATGCTTCATTAGAGACGGTTGATGCTACAATGTATCGTCAGATGATTGGGTCCTTGATGTACCTGACGAATACGAGACCAGATATTTGCTTTGCTGTGAACACATTGAGCTAGTTCCTGATGGGTCCAAGACATGTTCACCTGATTGCTCCAAAGCATATTCTGAGGTACCTGAAGGGTACAGTTGATTATGGGCTCAAGTATAAGGCGGATCAGAAGATTAACCTGGATTACGTTGATTCAGATTGGGCAGGCAGTGCCATCGATAGAAAGAGCACTTCGAGATGCCGCTTCAGTATGGGATCAGGTGTGATCTCTTTGTTTAGCAGGAAGCAGTCCTGTGTGGCACTGAGTACAGTTGAAGCAGAGTATGTCATAGCTTGTTCGGCTAGTTGTGAGGAAGTGTGGCTGAGGAAGCTACTATCTGATTTATTTGATCTTCAATTGGATGCTACTTGTATATATTGTGACAACCAGAGTTGTGTGAAGTTGTCAGAGAACCTAGTGTTCCATTACAAGTCGAAGCATATCGAGATCAAATATCACTATATCAGGGATATGGTGCAGAGAGGAGCAGTGAAGCTCCAATATGTTGCGACGGACGAGCAAATAGCTGATGTGTTGACCAAGCCATTAGCCAGAGTGAAGTTTGAGTACTTCAGGGAAAAGCTTGGTGTTCTCCAGATTGAGGTTCCTTGCAAGGGGAAGTGATGAGTCCGTGAGCCCTTCTGACATGGTGATAGGATTGGTTCCTTCCATGGTCAGATGTAAGTGCAGAGCCTTTCTGACATGGTGACAGGATTGGTTCCTTCAATGGTCAGATGTAAGTGCAGATCCCTTTCGACATGGTGATAGGACTGGTTCCTTCCATAGTCTGATGTAAGTGCAGAGCCATTTTGATATGACTGTGGGATTGGCTCCCACATGATCAGATGTAAGTGCAGAGCCATTCTGATATGACTGTGGGATTGGCTCTCACATGATCAGATATAAGTGTAGAGCCTTTCCCTGGATGATAGATGGTGTGTCCTATCATGCGGACGGATGTAAGTGCAGAGCCTTTCCCCGGATGATAGATGGTGTGTCCTATCATGTCGATGGATGTAAGTGCAGAGCCTTTCTATGGATGGTAGATGGTGTGTCCTACCATGCCATTAGATATAAGTGCTGAGCCCTTCCTTGGATAGTAGATGGTGTGTCCTACTATGCCAAAGGATGTAAGTGTCGAGCCTTTCTGATTGGGTCAGATATAAGTGTTGAGCCATTCTTACTGGGTCAGATATAAGTGGCGTGCCTTTCTCTGGATAGTAGATGGTGTGTCCTGCTATGCCAGTAGATGTAAGTGCTGAGCCTTTCCTTGGATGATAGATGGTGTGTCCTAATGCCAGTGGATGTGAGTGTTGGGCCTTTCTGACATGGTGGTGGATGTGTGTTGATGAAATTGTCATTGATGCCAACATGGTCTTGATGTCATCAATATCACCACTTTGTTGAACTCTTGAAGAAGCCCTGCTGATGATGCTGAAGACCCTAGAGATAATCCTGAAGCCTTGGCAGACAATGGAGAAGCCCATGAAGTCTTGGAACCCTTGATGAAGACCCTGATGACCTTGCAAAGGTCATGGAGCCCACTACTGGCAATTCAAGTCATTTCATGATGGCCTGCATAAAGGATCTTGTCAATGCAAGCAAGACCCTCATAAGATGATAGCCCTTGTCATGCCCTTTCCAACGGTAGGTGGCACGTCACGTGGTTTCTCATGGTTGATGAGATATTAACTTTTGAAGTTGACCCAACGAAAATTATAAGTCAGCTCAGTCAACCACAAAGTCGGCTCAGTCAAAGTTTTATTAAAAATAATAAAATATTTTTATAGTATGTCGGCCCCCTTAAAAATAAATTAAATATGTATGTCGGCCCTACAATTATGGAGGATAAACTAGTATAAATACCCCACGCAACTCTTCATTTTTCACATGCAAATTCTCTGTCCATCATACGAATACTTCTTGCCTGCACAGTACATCAACTTTTTTTACAAAATACTGTCAACTTCTTCAAGAATAGGACTGTCAACTGAGCTTAGGGTTCCCAATTCTTCAAAGAATTATCATCATCAAATAAATTTGACTATGCCAAAACCATGACTGTGTATGCAAATGTTTTCTTGCTCAGACTTCCATTTTCTTGTCACGTGGTTCCTCATAGGTTACAAATCTATATTGTGTTGTGTTCTGTTGTGTTATGGTTTTTGATGATCTAAATGCTTATGCTGTGTAAATGATGTTTATGAAATGATTATGGTAGAGTAATGGATTGATGAATTGGTAGCTAACCGTGATAAGCTAAAATTTGGCTTCACACTGATTCACCCCCCCTCTCAGTGTCAACAATTGGTATCAGAGCCCAGGCCTTCGTCATAAGCTTAGCAAGCTTGAAGGAGATCCTTAGACACAATGGAGGAAAAGAAAGAGTCATCAAGCAATGACGTGCCTGTTCTGGATGTTACAGATTATTTCAGTTGGAGGAGCAAAATGGAGGCTTATCTGAAGAAGTTCGGGATTTGGGAAATTGTCATCAATCCACCCGCTCCTTCAAACAAGAAAGGAAAGACAGCTGCACAGAAGGAAGCAAAGAAGGACAATACTACAGCCTTGAAGTTCCTCATGGATGGACTTCCTAGTTCAGTGAAGGAAAGTGTAGGAGAGTACACTTCGGCAAAAGACCTATGGTTCAAGCTGGAGAGTGAGTATCAGAAGGCAAGACCAGAACCTGAAAAGACAGATCAGAAATCAGAAGACAAGCCCCCAGAAAAGCTCAATCAAGAAGAAGAGAAACAAGAAGAGGACTCTAGTAAAGGTATGGACTCTTGTGATTATAATGATAGCTTGTGTGATGAAATTGAGAAGGTTCTTGCAGAAGATGATGAAAGGCTACCAAAGACTGCACATCAGATACATCTCACATTGCTAAATATTGATCTTAGAGCCAATTGGTTCTTAAACACAGTAAATCTGAACCAGAGTGATTTCACGAAGTTCAAAAAGGAAATCTTGGACTCCTTGAATGAATATCAGCAGAAGACCATGTCAATGAAAGTGTTGCTTCAAAAGCTTAAAGACAAGGACAAAGAATTGCGAAATCAAATGAAAGACAAGGATGCTGAAGTTGAACAATTAAAGACTGAATTGATCAGTCAAAAGGAAGAATCAGAAAAACCTGCTCAAGAGCTTGAAGAAACTAGAGAGGTCAATCATGACTTGAAGACTCAGCTGGAGGAAGCCAAGAGGACAGAGGAAATCTTGAAGAGACAGCTAGAAGAAAAGGAGGAAACAGTCCAGAAGCTGGAAATGGAGGTAGTTGGTCTCAGGAAGAAAGATAAGAAAAATAAAGCCTTGGTCAAGCTCCAGGACAGTTCAATGGTCCTAAATAAGATCTTAGATTGCCAAAGATCTCCACTCGACAAAACTGGTCTTGGTTACAAGAAGAACAAAGAAAAATCTGAAGATGATGCTTGGTCTCTGAAGACTCCAGAAGCAGGACCATCAACGTCCAAAGTTGCTCCCCAGGCACTTGCACATGACAACAAGGATTTTGGAAGTTCAAAGATGAAACAAGGAGTTAGGTCGGTTCATCAAAGCAACTTCATAAAGGAAACAGCTCCAAGACCCAGGTATGAAAGTGGCTTCAATGGTTATTGTTATTGTTGTTCTAACTTTGGTCATAAGGCTATGGATTGTAGATTTTATGGAAGAAGAAGGGATGGAAGCCCCAATGACTCGGTCAGATGTTGGACTTGCAATCAAGTCGGACATGTTGCTGCCACATGTCACACATTGAGATGCTACTCCTGCAGTGGGTTTGGACACAAAGCACATGAATGTGCCAGTCAAAGAAGTCAACCAAGAAGGAATACTCCATACACATCAGCAAGAAGATTTGAAGATCAGAAGTCAAATGTCTACAATCAGGGATGGAGAAATGAAGTTGATCAAAGAAGTGTTGGAAGCTCCAACAGCTCAGTTAGGTGCTGGTCATGCAACAAATTTGGGCACAAAGTACAAAACTGTTGGAATGATATGAGAAGACTAACATATAGCTCAGCCAAGAAAACCAGCAAGGACAATGAAGGAACAGATGCTCAAAGGACAGATGCCAAGAAGCAGGTATGGATGAGGAAGACCGAGCAGTTGCAGATAGGAGAAGCTGATCAGAGCAGGGAGGATGGCTGCCATATGGCAAGCCAAGTGTAAGGTCTCTCAAAGACCTTAGCACACCATGAGTTCATGAGGCTGGAGAATGAACTCAAAGGAGAAAGGATGGGTACTCCAGGCATAGAGACAGGTCCTAGGATCGTGCATATTGACAGGGGGAGCAGTCAACAGTGAT
>LPNX010819038.1:157107-196522 GCA_001517045.1 Pseudotsuga menziesii
TTGGCTCAGTGAAAGTTTTATTAAAAATAATAAAATATTTTTATAGTATGTCGGCCCCATTAAAAATAAATTAAATATGTATGTCGGCCCTAAAATTATGGAGGATAAACTAGTATAAATACCCCACGCAACTCTTCATTTTTCACATGAAAATTTCGGCCATCTCTAAGGCAGATGCAGGAGCAGTGGAAATTTTTTGTTTGGAGCAGCTCGTTTTGTGTGGAAATTGTCTGTGGAGCAGCAGAGATTTAGGGCTGGTCATTTTCCACAGCAGTCTTTGTCCTCAGGCTGCTACAGTAGCTCTTAAAGGTCTGAGATTTTTCAAGTTTTTTATCTCTGTAACCTCGTGGGAGCAGCATCTCTGGAAATTCTAGCTGACTGAGGAAACCTATAGCAGACCTTTTGTTGAGGCAGAACCAAGTTTGAAAAACAGTCCTCTGTGGAATTTTTGTGAGGTTCTTGGCAGCAGCTGAGAAGAGACCCGAGGTTAAGTGCAACAGCAGAAGAAGTGAATCCAAACCTTCCACGGAGATTTTGTTTTTGGAATGAACCGTCTGATTTTTGAAGAAAGAAAACAGTCCTGAATTTTGTAAGCCCTAAACTCAGGTTCAAGTCCGCAAATACATAGTGAGAAGGTATGTATAGTCTGATTTTTTTTTTCAGCAAAGGTTGACGCTGTCATTTTCCTTTATCTTCTAATTTTTGAAGCAGTCCAAGCTTGACCTTGGTACAAGATTGATGTGCTCCAAAGTTGACAAAATTTGCAAGCATTCTCAGTCCAGTTTTGGCATGATTTGAGCTTCTTCCCCATCATATACACAATCTGGTTTTGATTTGTGTGGGAGGTTTTGCACAGCATAACAATGATGACAGCCCTTTGAAGAATGTGCAGTGCTAGAGTCTAAGTTGAATACACAGTCTGAGTTTTTGCAGTGTAGCAACAGCCATGTTTTCAGTGGTCTGAGGACATATGGACGAGTGGACTGAGGTTGCCTATGACCTATTCACAAGCATTCAATTAAGTCATACACAGTCCTGAATTTATTCTTGACCAGCATTCAAACAAGTCCTAAAATTTGTTTCAAATTGATAATGAGAGCAGGCCCAAAATATCTCACAGAGCAGCAGAGTCAATACACAATCAGTCCATTCTTGTTTTTTATTGGAGTCCATTCATAGCACAAATATACAGCTCAAAATGCATGAACAGTCTAAGTTCTTGGGTTGTTATCAGCACTATCCTCTTGCCAACTAAAGAGTCATCTTGAGCAATAAGAAGGACATCACAGAAGAATTCAAGAATTTATTCTATATTCAGTCACAGTGGTCAATTAAGGGCTCAAAACAGTTCAAATTTTGCAGCAGCAGACATGAAGATGTGGAGAATTTTGGGAATAGAAATCACAGTGAGAAGCAACATACTCCTGTAGCAGCCTACCAGAGAGAAACTGATTTCACCTATAGCAGCATTTAAACTTGTCTTTGAGCATTGAATCTCAGCAAGGAAACAAACGAACACTAGGAGAAGGCATTCATCAACGGTAGCAGCAGTTTGTTTTTCAAGGATTCATTCATCCTGTAGCAGACAGTCTGGATATTATACAATATAAAAAGCAGACCAGAACCAAGTCCTTTTTCTTCTTTACAGTTTGTATTCATAATAAGGGTCTGATGATGATGGTGAAGTTAATGGTGTGTGCCAGATCTGAATTCTGAATACAAGGAACAGCAAAGATATCTCCATGTTAACTCCTTTGAACATCTACAAACATCTCTGAAGATGACAAGCGGTGGAGTCTTCCTCCAATTGTCCAAGCTTGGATGGTAGTAATACACTGTGTAATATACAAATGCTTAATGTTGTTTATGCCAAGTACACAGCAACATGATGTGCTGTAATACAATGCTATATGCTCAATGATGGCTATAGGATTAATATGCTCAATGATGTATGCACTTATTGTAAACAGTAGATTAGTAGATTGCTGAATGATTACACAATATAGCAGTAATAATCTGAGTAAAGTCTGCTAAAGGCATACACAATGGAAGTCTGAGCAAGAAAACATTTGCATACACAGTCATGGTTTTGGCATAGTCAAATTTATTTGATGATGATAATTCTTTGAAGAATGGGCAACCCTAAGCTCAGTTGACAGTCCTATTCTTGAAGAAGTTGATAGTATTTTGTAAAAGAAGTTGATGTACTGTGCAGGAAAGAAGTATTCGTATGATGGACAGAGAATTTGCATGGCAGCAGGTTCTCATTGCCAGCGAGGGTGTATTGATTACAGTGATATAGGAAAGCAGTGACATGGTTGACTGATAAGAGGACAGGAATATATGAGTAGAAGTAAAAGGAATAGATCTTTGATAAGTTGGGATAAGCAGCAGATCAATAGCAGCAGTGCTTGAACATTTGATTGATGACAAAGATGACAGCCCTAGCTTATGAGACATAGTGTGGAGTGTGATCAGTCCAAGACTGAGCTATTCTAATGACAATCTAAGTCATGATAAGAGCAGATTGTTGGATGATGCTGACAGTAATTTGATGAACATCATGATGTATTCAGAATGATGTGCCTAACAGAGATGATGAGAAGAGATCTTGAGCAGTGTTGATGGTGAGCAGATGAGCATGAGCTGAGACAGTTGACCGCAGATTGATGAGTTAATGTGACAGAAAGCTTTAATTGTAAAAGCAAGTTTGTCTTGCTTTTGAGGTTAGGATACCTCAAACCCTTCTTAGCAAGGTCTAAGAAAATCAGATAGGGTTCTGGATAAAGAGTAGGTGCTCTATGTATCAGTAGGTGCTGATTTTGCCTAATGGTTGTAGCCAGACCAAAATAATATAAAAAGATTACAAATCTATATTGTGTTGTGTTCTGTTGTGTTATGGTTTCTGATGATCTAAATGCTTATGCTATGTGAATGATGTTTATGAAATGATTATGGTAGAGTAATGGATTGATGAATTGGTAGCTAATCGTGATAAGTTAAAATTTGGCTTCACACTGATTCACCCCCCCTCTCAGTGTCAACAATTGGTATCAGAACCCAGGCCTTCGTCATGCCAGTGGATGTGAGTGTTGGGCCTTTCTGACATGGTGGTGGATGTGTTCCTCCCATGGTCAGATGTGAGTGCTGGGCATGCCTTTCTGACATAATGGTGGATGTGTTCCTCTCATGGTCAGATGTAAGTGTTGGGCGAGCCTTTTTGACTGGGTCAGATATAAGCGCTGAAGAAGATGAAGACCTACCTAGAGGCTAGGCCTACAACTAGCATGATAAAGGGTTGGCTCTGTAGAACTTTCTATGACGAGAAGAATTGAGAGATAGCACTAGTTGATCGAGATGGCGGAAGCAGTGATGATGATGATGATCCAATGATGATCCAGCTTTGATGATGATCCAGTAATGATCCAACTTTGATGATGATCCAGTAATGATCCAGACTTGATGTTGATCCAGTGATGATGATCCAGACTTGATGTCAATCCAATGATGATGATCCGATGATCCAGACTTGATGTTGATCAAGAGAAGAAGACTTTTGCTAATGAATTGTCTCAAGAGAATTCCTTCCTAGTTAAGAGGGAGTGTTGATGTATTTGTAACTTCGGAATGTATTCACTTGTATATTTTATGTATTGTACCCCGATGTTCCTATCGGGAAGTATCTGTAATGTAATTGAGTCATGTCAGACCCCGATGTTCCTATCGAGAGAATCAATAATGTAAACAAGTCATGTAAACTCATAGAGGGTAACCCTCCTTATTGTTCAAGGGTTAAAGTCCCCACAATTTCGGGGCACTAGGGTTATTAAACTCTCCTAGAGAAGTCAGCCCTGGTAAGTTATTGTCAAGTCGGGAATGAGTATAAATAGAGAGTGAGACTCTTTATTTATCACAGTCACTCACACTCAGTTGTAGCGCATGAGTGAGAGAGAAGGAGCTGGGATAAGAAGGAGAACAGCTGTCGGAGATCATCTTACTGTCTTTGGGTTTTACTGCTGCCATTGGTGCTTATTCTATCTTTGAGGAAATTGCGGGGTTTTCTCCTTTATGGTTTCCCCGAGGAAGATCTTTGTGTCTATTTTTTCTTGTGATTGATTATTGTGCATGTTATTCTCTCAGATAAGATCCTAAGATAATACTGTCAAATTGATAAAAATCTAACAGCTATTGCCTTGCAGTCCATCATCCCAAATTTCTTTAGCATCTCTATTGTATACTTCCCTTGACCAAAGACGACCCCATCTGTACTCTGCCACACCTCCATACCTAGAAAATAATGCATCATGCCCAAGTCCTTCATCTTGAACTCAGCAGCAAGCTTCCTCTTTGTATTTGTAATCAACCCATCCTCACCTGTCGCAAATAGGCCATCTACATACAGTAGGAATATCATTGGGTTCCCTTCCTCAAACTTATAGTAGAAGTTGGAGTTTGCTTTACTCTTGGTAAAGCCCAAACTAGTCAAGAAGTTGTCCATCTTGTTGTACCTTGTCTTGGGCGCCTGCTTCAATCTGTACAAAGCTTTCTTCAATTTGCACACAAGTTTGCCTGTTATGTGTGCCAAATCCAAGTGGCTGCTCCACATACACTTCCTCTTCCACTACACCATTGAAGAATGTTGTCTTGACATCCATCTGGTGTCTCTTCCATTTCATGACTGCAGCCAGAGCAAGTACTGTTCTGATGGAAGTGTATCTGGCTACAGGTGCAAAAGTATCCTCATAATCTATCCCTTCCTTCTGGGAGAAGCCATGTGCCACCAATATCGCTTTATATTTCTCGATACTGCCATTTGCAACATGCTTGATCTTGTAGATCCACTTGGAAGTCGCGACAAACTTCCCTTTTGGTCTTGGGACCACATCCCAGACATCATTCTTCATGATTGACTGGTATTCCTCGATCATGGCATCCTTCCATTTTTTCTTTTCTGCTGCTTCCTTATAGTTGGAAGGTTCCTTGTTAATGATGTCACACAACAGGGATACATAACTGGAGTATGGCCTAGGTCTCTTAATGTCTCTGTGTATTCCTTTTGGAGCGCCATATCTCTCTGCATCTAGGATAGCCTCTCGTACCCATGCTAGTTTCCTGTTGTAAGAATTCTTCTCACGGGGTGGATCTACAGGTTCTTGAGATTCTTCTATTTCTCGATCTTCTTCTAGAGTTGCTTCACTCATCGTTGTATCTTGGATCCTGGGTACTTCTGGTGCTTCAATGTCTTCAATAGGTAGTGTTCTGGATTTGTTGTAAGCTGAGTCTTCGTCAAATGTCACGTCCCTACTGATATCGATCTTCTTGTACCCTGGAAAGTATATTCTGTAGGCCTTCGAGTTTTCACAATATCCCACAAATATGCCCTTCTTTCCTGAAGGGTCTTGTTATCACATATATAGTAGCCAGGCTACCATCTTCTAATTTTCAGACATAATACATTTTTCAGCCAGATCTCTTACATATGAGATGCTGAGATGAGCAATTTTGACGGATCATTATTTTGTTAGTGGACTATTATACTCTCCTATGTCAGGACTAAGTCTCAGGACACTCGAATTTGAGGATTGATGTAGCCATTTAGTCATTTGTAGAGCAGTTAGTGATGCCAAGATTGGTTCTAGTGTTTTCTCATTGGACAGATGATGGTTCAGATAGATTATTTGCATGGTTATGACTCGGCATTTATTTTATTGTGTTATGGTTATCATCGCTCTTATACTCATCTTTGTGACATATACTAGCATTTATTATCATGATTTGACGGTCATAAATATATGGACTTCGATGTATTTGTATTATGTATTGGTGTCCCTAATTAGACTTGGAAGTTCCTGATCTATACTCATTGGTTTTTTCCTCCCTAGGGAGAATACAGGTAGTCATTCCCACCATTCTTTGGCTTGCTATTATTGGCTTCATCTTTCACTGTCTCCACCCATCCATTACCTTCCAGTTTTGTTTTTAACCTGACTTAGTACTTGACTTATGGCATGGAGGACCTTTCCCCACTAGAACCTTTGTTGGACAAACCTCCTTGTTTATAGTGTGTCTCGGCTCTGAGTTGGTGACAGAACTTGCCTTTGGTGAGTTGGATTGTATGCCTAAATCATTCTGGTCGGTTGTCCCGATGTTTGGCACTGTGCAGAACTCCCCCTAGTCACTTGAGATGTTGTTGGCTAAAACTGAAAGCTGATGTACTACTTGTATTGGAAATGTTTATATATGCGCCCATGAAAAATTTAAATTCTAAAATGTGTTTCTTAACATATACAAGCAAAGGGCAAGAGCAATGAAATGCTAAAATACTCCGTGAAGGGTATAAGAAAAGGTCCCAAAAGTAATGGTTAAATATATGCTATATCCAAATATTGCTGACCTTATAAATTTGAATATGTCCTGGATGAAAGCTGCAGTTAGTTGTGCTTTTAAGCATTGGTGAAGTCCCCAAAAGGTCATATAGGCCAAAAAGGCCATGGAAATAAAATTGATGGTCTTAATGAACCTGGATCAAACTTGATGTAGAACGATGCCTAAGTTGAATAAGCACTCTCTGAACAACTCAACCATTTGTGAGGCACTGCCATTCCCTGTGTTGTTGTTTGTTCGGCATGTGGTTATAGTGAATATTCCCTTTCCATATCCAAAGTGTCATGATGTTAAGTTGGTAGTCATCCTTTTCCCTAGCCTTGTCAATTTCAGCATTTACCCTTCACTAGCAAATTGACTACAACTATGAAGTGAGTATAGTCCTAAAAGTCTGGTCTGAGTAATAATAAATAAAACCCTATATATGTATTTTGTTGATGTACCGCCAGTGAGGTGACTACTACTTGTTATGATTGTTACTTAAATGATTTGTAGAGCATGTCTTAGCCTTGTAACACTTGCAGTAGATGGATGATAGTCCGAGTTATATTATTGGTATTTGGTCATTTACAGGTGATTATATTGTCTATTGGATATTGTTGATGATCAGGAAGAGACCTGGAAAGGGTATGAGTATGCACCCTAGATGGATTTGGACTCTCTGACTCTAGTGAGATAGCCTATTTTTAGTTCTGGGCATTTACAGAGATGATCAAGCTCATTTTACCCTTTTGATGCAGTTTTGCTTCACTGGATAATGTGTCTGAGCAGGGAGATGTTTTTATTGGATCTCCTAGGGCGCTGTATGGGGCATAGGGGGTGCAGCCACTTGATTGTACCATAGTACCCCCATCCCAGAGAGCTTGGTGAGCTCAGTTTGACAACGCAAGCACCCTAGGAGGCTGTTTTGGCAAGTTCACGTTTCCCGAGGCAGATTAAAAAATGATTAAATGGTTATTGAAGAAATCGATTTGGCCTACTGAGGCAAGGAAATGACATGGGATGAGTCATGATAATGAGTGTGATGTCCTCCGCACCTTCTCCAGCAGTTGCAGCACCTGATTGGGCCCACACCTATTTTTTGGGCATTTTTATTTTATTTTCTGGAGCTTTTCAGAGGCTCACAATTTCCTCAAGGAGGTACAAAGTCAAAAAGTTAAAATATTATATTATTTTATTGTGCTAAGGGGCACCTAGAGGGAGTTAGTTAACACTCCATGGATCCACCATGTGCTTCATTTATTTCTTGTTGAGTGGGGTATCCTCTTTATGGGTGGTCTAGTCCACTTTGGTACTTTATGGTTATATTGATCCATGTATTGTATGTTGAGATCATCTCAACCATTGATTAGAACACTTATATCTTTTAATCTTAGCCACTCGTTTTGAAAGTGGTTAGGATTTTGGATCTCTCATTTCTATTTAAAGGAGAGAGCTTCTCATTTGTAAGGGTTTTTTGCTCTTGGATTTGATTAATAGAAAAACTTTCTTGTGAATATTTTTTGGATCTCCTTTGCCTCTATTGTTCTTAGATGGTGATTGGAAAGTTTTTTGCTTCCTAGCATTCGAGAAATTTGTGTGAGATCTATATTTTTTTGGGGGATCATTGTCTTGTTTACAAGAGGGTGACTTCATCTTGGGCGTTTTTGCAGGGGGACCTCAACTCATTTGGATTGGCTTCGTCTTGTATCAGGGGGTTTTCATTAGTTTCATTGTGATCTATGATTACATCTTGTTACTTTTCTGTAGACCTAGTTTTTCTTTCGTGATACGACAAATCTAATATTGTTGACATTTGCTTGGCAAGAGAGAGGACACATTGGTCACTTGGAGCAAAACGTTGGACTTAGAAATCACACAAGTCTTCTCAAATTGATCGGGATAGCAGGGATCATCACCTTCAAGGCATCTACAAGGATTTCCAGGTAAGATTTACAGGTTAGTTCCTTTCTTCTGGATCTCAATCCATTGACACATGGTTTTCTTCATTTTTCTGAAAATTCCATAAATAATAAAAAACCAAAAAAATACCAAAAAATAAACCGTTTGATCTCTTGACAAACCACTGCTGGGTTTTGTACATCGGGCCTCCCTCTCACTGATTCACCCCTAACACTGAGCTAGTTTGCCCTAGATCAGAGAAACTGCCTTCTCAAACCCTACTGCCCCTTATTGATCTTTTGACTTTTTCCGAGATCTGACTTTTTCGGAAAAATAACAACTTAGGTTTGTAGATCGGGTCCTCCTCACTCCAAATCATCTTCAAGTTCGAGCTAAAGGCTGACAGGTGGCTCTAGATCTAAGAAACTATCTTCCGGGATCCTAGCATATCTCATCATTTTTCTGACTTTTACCTAGATCTGATTTTTTCGACATTTCTTCTACTTGGGTTTGTAGATCAAGTCATCCCCATCCCATTTCCCCTCCAACGTTGAGCTGATGGTCTCTAAATTTTCCTAGATTTGAGTATCTGCCTCTCCAAACCCTAGCACTAGCCACCTTACTGCTGGTTTCCCCTTTAGACTGAATTTTCCGTCCAAATAACCTTATGGATCCATAGATTAGAGAATTTCCCAGGTGGGTTCACTCCAACGTTGGGCAGATATTAACTCCATTACCCTAGGTCCAACAGGCACTGATCTCCAACCCTAGCGCTAGCCCCTCTTTGACCTCTTTTCCTTGCAAATATGATTTTCCCCTGATGACTCGGGATCTCTGATATTGTCAAATCTACCATCGAGTCTATCAATTCGTACTAGATAGCCCCAACATTGTCCTTGCCCTCCCTGCATTGGTCACGTTTCCCAAGGCAGTGGATATCTTCATCAGTTGCTAGTACCTCAACCCTAGATCTAATATTTACCCCATAGTTCACCTGTGTTCCACTTTGGATCAACCCTCATTTGTCTAAAACCCTTATCCAAAGCCCTATCACACTTAGTCACACCTTCCATAGATCTAAGGTCTCCAATTGCTTTACACCTTATGTACCTCAAGTCTTATTGATTTGATTTGGTGTCTAGGTCTAATCTCTCCTATCGGGAGCAGATCCGGGTCTCCCCCTTTGTTTTGAATCTTGAAATCACTCCTGGAATTGATTTAAAAGCTCTTTCCTCTCATCAAATTCCGAGATCAATTATTGCAAATCTGGGAGAAACTTTTCAATCCACCCTCCCATCCCAACTTTTCGAATCTTCTTGTATGGGTTTGTGTTCTAATCAAGCTGTCATTTTTTAAAATTTTAGTCAAGAGTCTGAGCATAGTCACATAATTGGAGAAAATACACTTCATTTCCCTTCTTGGTCATCCGTAATGACTAATATTTTTCAATTTATAAATCTTTTTTATGGGTGATTTGAGAAGTTGTATAAAGATCAATTTCATCTTTTCTCCATTTTTAAGCAACAAATGGGCTTGATCTCATTCACAGTTTCATTACATAACAACTAGTCCCGATTTGATTTTTCCATTTCTTCTGGAGTGAATAGAATTGAATGTCCTAGTAATGTAGAGAATAAAACAAAAAACTGTTTGGAATGGTTGAATCATGAGTCATATTGTTTCCTTCCATCAAGAGCGAGCTTGTATACTTTTTATGATCCTATCAGGATCTGGATGGATGAGTTTCTAGAAAGTCAATTTCAGCCTTGTCATGATTTCATTCCACATTGTCTAGATCTTTCTTTGAATTTCAAGCAACAAGTTAGAATGGTTTCAATTTTCATTTACATTACCTTTAAACCACCTCTGGCTTGTTGGTCATTAACTGTAAAGAAAGCTCAATAGATTCGTTCAGCAGTTGGTTACATTGGATTTATGATTTTACTTAACACTTGTCTAAACTGGTTAGAGTAGGGTAGGTAGGATTGAATAATCCTTTCCTGGCAGCAGTGTAGCTTAGAGTCTCGCATCTTTGCTTGAAGCTCGCCTTTGAAGCTCTTAGTATAGTTTTGATCTATTTTCCTGCACAATAAAATCAAACTTTTCTTAAAAGTTATGGTTATAGATTAGATTTACTTTCTGCTTTTCAGTTTTCGTGCATTAGTACTTTATACTATCCACATGTGGCTCTGACGACCGGTCTGCGAGTTTGGTATAGCTCTGTAGGTAGTTGGTAATATTTTGGTAGTGGTTGCTGAGCTGGAAGGATTGATCGAGGATGCGAGAATTAGAGTATGAGGATCAGAGATTATGAGGTTCTCAAGCGCTCTTTTCAGCGGAGCACTTGTCCCAGCTGGAGCCAGATGTTATCACATATATTGTAGCTAGGCTATATAGTAGCCAATCATTACTCCCATGTGAAATAGTGTCTGTGAGAGATGAAATCAAAACATATTCTTTATTGCTTGAAGAATCATCACTGTCTCCTCTTGTTCTCTTCCTGGGGGCTTCATCATCCTCTGCAGTGTGAGCATGATGTCTTTTCTTGTTGTTCTTCTTCTTTTTATTCTTGGGACAATCCCTAGAAAAATGTTCCTTCTCATTGCAAGTATAGCATCTGACATTAGATAGATCTCTCCTGGGTCTTCTAGGGTTATCTTCTGATTCTGGTGGTGATGCTTTCCCTTCTTGTAATGAGAGTGCTCCCTTTTGTTTTTCTTGGTGTGCGTTGTGAGAGCTTGCTCTTCATTCCCCATTTTTTCAGCTCGAGCTACGGTTCGAGCTTCTTCTTGTGAGCATTCCTCCCACGGCCTACTGAAAGTGATTAACTTTCTTCTAGCACAAATTCCTTGAATAAAGGAGTCCCACGACCTAGGGAGACCATTCAAGGTGGTCATCACAACTTCTCCATTCTTTACGTCTTCTCCCACAGCTTCGAGTTGTTCTTTGATTTGAGAGACCCTTATAAAGTATGACTGTATGGTCTCTGCATTCTGGATCTTTACATTCTTCAACTGATTTCGCAAAGTCATCATCTGATTTATATTCTTTTCTTCAAATAGCTTAGTCAAGGAATCAAACATTTCTTTAGGTGTCTTTAAGGAAGACACATGTGGTATAAGGTGATCCTTGATAAAATCAGCAATAATCTTCGTGGCCTTGACCAGGTTCTTCTTGTGTAAGGCTTTAGCCTCATCCCCCTCTGGAACTGGAACTTCTCCATTTATGTAGGTGTCCAATTCGCTTTCTTCAAGAACAAGTGAAATTCTATACTTCCATGCTCGAAAGTTATCAGCTCCTTCAACCTTATGTTCAATCTTGGTGTGATGAGACATCTTTAATGAGAAGACTTAGATCTTACCACTTTGAGATGCGCATACTGGATTTGGAGCTGGTCTTTTGCAGTGTTGGTTTTCTGGTCCTAGGTCAAAGGAGAGTTAGCCTAGCCTCCTTTCCTTGATGATCTATGGAGATAGACCCAAAAATTAAGAAGCCCTAGCTTTTGCAGCTGCACTATGCCTCCTCAGTTTGGCTCTGATTCCATGTTAGATTTTTACAGTTTATTCAATATGATCTAGGATCTTATCTGAGAGAATAACATGCATAGCAATAATCACAAGAGACAAGAGACAAAGATTTTCCTCGGGAAGACCATAAAGGAGAAAACCTTGCAACTTTGATAGCCGCTCTCTCTCTCACTTATGCGAGCTAGTCCTCTCTCTCTCATGCGCTATTGATGTGTGAGTGTATGTGTTAAAATAGAGTCACACTCTCTATTTATACCTTTTTTCCACTTGACATTTCCCCTACAGGGTCGACTTCTCGAGGAGAGTCTAATAACCCTAATATAACTCAACTGAGGGGTCTAATACCCCGACATACAATGGAGGGTTAACCCCAATGACTTTACACCTGTCACATGGTGTGATAGGCGTCATGGTTCAACCCGTTACCTCAAAATCTAGCACCCTCTCAACTAAGCAATTAGGATTGGTGCTTAAGATTAGCAACTATTTGGGAGACGTACCCAATGTCACCACTGTGCAATCTCCCCTCATTTTAGGCTTGCTCCTTGGACCACATGAGGCTTCCCCAACTAGGTAAGAATAGACTTGTAAGATATACAATGGAAACAACTCTATCCATACAAGAACTTCCCACTATCAGTGGACAAATGCATTATTGGTGTCAATGAAAGATATGCAATAAATACCTAATGACTCAGAAGGCTTAGAAGCATTTAAAATTGATGTTGATTAAGTAAGAAGATAAATTTATTTTCTTAGTGAAAACCAACAACATAAACATGGAAGAAACCCCAAAACTAACCATGAAAATACCATGAAAAGTACCTCCCGACAATTAACAACATGAGGAGAATCAATCCCCCCTAGGGTGCACTTGTTTTGAACATATGATTGTCGTGAAACCCAAAATCGACCATGAAAATACCATGAAAAGTACCTCCCGACAATCAACGGCCTGAGGAGAATCAATCCCCCCTAGGGTGCACTTGTTTTGAACATATGATTGTCGCTGTTAGGGACTAATTTCACCTTCAGACTTGCAATTTTCTGCAGTAAGTGTTGGACAAAAATATTTAGCACTTCAAATCCCCCTAGGGTCACCTCAGATGACTTGGAAATGACCTAGGAACTTCTTGTATCTCTTAGGGTTTGAACTTCCTGTCAAATTGGACCTGCAAAACAATTATACCAGATCTCCATTAACTTCAAGAAGGCTGACGTCACCCTCCTTGGGGCCATCGTCACCTCAAATTAGGTGTAAGTTATCAAAACGTCTAGGAAGAGGGGGGATACGATGTTCCTTGTTTCAGAAACTGAAACGGAGGGGATAAGGCTTGGAAACAACACTAAAACGTTTCCAAGTTGTATCCAAAATAAAAAATGTTTCCAGGTCGTTTCCAGCCATGTCTTGGAACGTTTCCAACAGTTTCTAGTCGTTTCCTGGTTTTCTGAAACTTTTAAATTGCTACAGGGCAAGTTTCTGACTAGAAATAGTGATTTTTTGACATGAATAAAAACAAATCAATAACCCCAAAGGAAAATTATAAAACCCTAACGCTAAATTGAACCTCAAAACTTAGATATAAAGCCTCAAATCTTATAAATCAAGAGAAAAACCTTAATTCTAAATTGGTGAATGGTAATTTGACATTTTATGTCTCATGGATTTTGTTTCATTGTAATTTTGCAAAAGCGAAAGAGGCTTAAAGTTGGTTCAAAATTTCATTGATTTGTGGACATTTTATTGTATCAAATGCTTGTCTACTATAGTGTTAGTTTCACAACATAGTGTAGAAGTACAATTACTTTTTCATTGCCTTTTTATTCATCTTTTTTGTCAATTCCTCATAGGTTCGTTGCAAACAAACCCCAATGACTTGCATATGTGATAAAACAACTTGCATATCAATGGAAGCTTTAGCCATACAAAATAGCATACCACATTTATGAAGGGTTACATAAACCAACACATATTTCCAATAACCTTCCAACATGCTTTCATTTTCTTCTTTTCCTTTTTGAATTAGTATGAACCCTTGACCTATGGCCTTATTTACTCCATTCATAGTCCATTCATATCTCTATCCTTATGTTGTGGAGAAAATTATGATGGTGCTTCATTTAGCAAATTCTCCATATGATATGCATGCGATATTTTAATCTTAATTCAAGCATTTTTATTATTATAAACCATGAAATGTAAACAACATATCCAAGGGAATTCACTGGTGTCTAGAGATAGGTTTATGGCATAGAGTATACTATTGCATGTTATCACACCTAAGTTCCATTAAAACATGAGGTCACTTATTTATACTTGAGTGCTTAATTAATCCTCTTAAAAACATGGCTCATTATGTGAACTTTGAATATCCAAGTCGGTTTCAAATCTAGACAATCCTACGAATTTAGGCCCTTTATGAGCTAGTCAGTTAGCTAATCGACTCTCACTTGCCTAATTGATTGTCCCGTCAGTGAGTGAACCAACCCAAATACAACATAGTTGAGTCATTGGCCTGCATAAAAAATTGTGTTTAATCACAATTTTCAACACTTTTCTAGAGGTGCAATCGGCGTATTTTTTTGTTAGATGCTAACATTTGGATTCATCCATCAAGTAATTTTAGCGTTTGAAATCGATGTTTAGAAGTAGTTGACATGTTCTTATTTAAATGCTTGACAGGGGGTGGCTTATCTATGGCACTTGAGATAGAAGAATGTTGTTTAAGACAATATTTGAATTTGCTAATTTTATTTGTTATAAATCACATGACTACCTTTAAATCCAATTGATGAATGGTAATCTAAATTATGTATGTCTCGTGGCCTTCTTGATATTTAAATATATGGATAGATAGATAGATAGATGCGTTGCTGTTTCCTTACTGTATCGTATCCGACATTTTTTAAAGTTTGTCGTATCCGTTTTCGTCCTTGTATATGTATCACTATTTGTTTTAGTGAAACTTAGAATTAGGTTTTTTTAGGCTATAAAACCGATTTTTTATTAAGATTTTTCGACTTTTTATGGATTATCGATATAACAACTTTCTAAAAGTTATAACAACAATGACAATTGCAAAAATAGATAAATAAATTAACTTTTTTAATTTTTTATATTTTTAAAATGTTTTTTTTGTATATTTTCTAATATATAGTACATGAATTTGATAAAAGGAGAATTGAGTGAAGAAGAGGGACTAAGACCTAAGTCTTTCTCTTTTCGAGCACCAAGAAATCGGGGCTAACGTTCCTCCTAAGAATTAGCAATACCATATTTGTTTGAAGTAGGGTAAAACCAAGAAACCCTGGTTTGTGTTAGTTTTGACCTAATTAGGGCAAAGAAAGATGCCAAAGCCCAACACAAGATAGACCCTGCAAGAGGGATGTCTCACTTACAAGAGTATTTTATTATGGATAAAACCCTAGGTTACTCTCGCCTTGGATGTCTCTAGCAATTCAAGACAAGAGAATCAAAGATCTTCACAATTGAAGAAGAAAAGAGGAAGTAGTCTCCCAAGAATCCATTCATATTCGACAAGCCTTGCAAGATATTAGATAGGAGTTCAAACACCAAAATTCACCACTTGAAACCCTAGAATGCTCAAGAAAAGGGGTGCACACCAATGTTTTAAAACTCGGAACTAGGAGTTGAATCGGTCGAGGGTCAACTTGGACCGGAACCGGAACCGACAATGAACTGGAGCGGTTTGATTTCAATGACTCAGACTATTTAGAAATATATTAAATTATACAATTTTAATGAAAAAATAAATATTTAACTTTCCAAGCTATGATTTCAAACCATTAGAGACATAATATGCAAAGTATGCTCATGTATATACCATGTAAGGGTGAATATATCAAAATGGCACCAAGTGCAATACGTATCTATAATCAAAATTGGAAATACATAATCATCAAAATCCTTGCCTATATTGGGATTCTATTCATCAATAGCACCATGTTTCTCCCTTTGCTAGGCTCTAGCCCTTCTACCTCGAATCTCGAAGTTGATTCTCCAAGGACTTTAGTCAACACCTGTCTTACTTGGGAGCAAAAATGAAAGTGAGAAGCAGAAACGAGAGAGGAAACGAAATTTTCAAAAGCTTATGGTTTGGAAGCGTTTCAGAAGCATATATATATATATATATAGATATATATATATATAGATATTGATGCATATATGTCAACAAATGCATGTAGAATGTTGAATTAGTTATGGAAAGCATAAAAACATGAAATAAACCATAATACCATATAACATCATTCATCAATCATTAATCATCTAGTAGTGAATTTGTCAACCAAAGGTCTAGTATCTATAACATCAACCTTTAAGCTTCAAATTTTCAATATATAAATAAGCTATAAACTAGGGATTCTTCAAAAACTAGTTTTGAGGCCACCAATAAATAGGCTATAAACTAGGGATTCCTCAAAAATAGTTTTGAGGCCACCAACATCAACACCACCAACATCAAGGTACATGTGTTTGATTAAACGCCAATCCCATACCCTCATACATGATAGAACCTAGTGGAAACATTGCAATCCTGAAATTGTAAAAACTATCAAGTTTGTTGATTCTTGAATGTGATAAAAAACTCTACTTTTTGCATTTGAAGTCCGATGAGGTTGGAATGACTATCAAACATCCTGAAACAATTAATGGTAATGCTAAAAATTCAAGTAAAAGGATAGAAAATGAAAGATAAGGAAAATGTCAACTTTTACTTTAAGCATTTAATATTACCATTTAATGCTATTGATGATTACTAAGGTTAGGTTTCTTGCTATTAGAATAGGCTTTTCCTCTTTTACATAGCATCAGTATGGACCTAGGGTTAGTTATTACCCCCACCCATCACTCAACCTTTTTTTTTTAAGAAAATTTGAAAAAAAGGAGGAAGCATTTTTTTTCACAAGGAAGCTCATGGAAGCATTTAGGAAGCGTGCTTCCCCAGCGCTTCCTGGACGCTTCCTTTAGAAGTGAGCTTCGGGAGAGGGAGCGGAGCGGCAGGGGGGGGGCGCTTTCCTGCAACATAGGTCAACACCCTACAATTTTGATGAAACCTCCTAATCCAAGCGTTAAAATAAGGTAGAAAAAGCTTTGCATGCTTAATAAGTGATTTTGCTTCACTAAAGGGTACATTTTTCTTAAGGTTCGGACAGAGGAGTTCAATCAACTTCAACAATCAGGCATCAACACCACGAACATCAAGATACATAGAGATTTTTATGTGCTTGATTAAATTCAAATTCCTTATCCTCACACATGATAGAATCCAATGGAAACATTGCCATCCTGAAATCGTGAAAACCGTTAAGTTTGTTGAATTATGAATGGGATCTAAAATTCTACTTTTTGCATATGAAGTCCGACGAGGATGGAACCACTCTCAAGCATTTTGAAACAATTAATGGTAATGCTAAAAATTTAAGTAAATAGATAGAAAATGAAATATAAGGAGAATGTCAGTTTTACTTTAAGAATTTAACATCACCATTCAATATTACTGACTTCATTGTCATAGGTGCAAGACTGGTCAATTTTTTAAAGAACATTTGTGTCTAGCCTCCACGCATGCACCTTGGGCATGTTTGTATTGACTCGGCCTAGTTAATGCAAAATTGATCGGTTTGGTATCTGTTATCACACAAAGTGTAGCTACCTACTAAAGGTATCCTATCTGGGACGGTAGAGGTGAGCTAGCTAATCGGTGACACCGCAAGGGATTCATCCACTGTGGATGAAGGGTAGTTGTCACACCGGATGGGCTCTTGTCCCGTTAGATCAATCCAGAGAATGATCAAGGGGGAGAGCCTACTATCCTATGAAGGTTAGCGCACGTACTCAAGACACTCCTAAGGTTATGCAATGAATGAACGAGGAAGGATAATGAGTGAGGAAGTCTAGATCTAGTGAATGGATGTGGTATAGAAGTTAGGACAAAGTTGGGGAGGCTTAGAAAATAGGGAAACTAACCCAACTTAACTGGGAGAGTACCACAAAGAGTTTAGTAACCTAGATCTAGAGAGATTTAACCAAACATAAGAAAACACTAATGAGATCCACCCAGGGTTTAGGCAAAAGTGGACAAAGTGGACCCAAAATAATAGATTAGGGTATCAAATGGCTAGATCTAGTAGCTTGAAGGATAGATATGTGAAAATAAAGTGGGTTCAAGCATACTCAACTGATAGATTTGAAAAAGTGGCCACCCACACAAGGACGACGCCCCACCTAGAGTGAGTAGTGCTAGGTCCCAAGGCAAACAGAGTCAAATTTCTATGAAATTTGAGATCTAGGGTTTATTCAATAATCTCCAAGTGGTTTTGATGGTCGTCATCAAAAACTCATCGGATCTATCATATCTACAAAACTAGGGTTCGAAAGAAAGGGTTTTGCTTGACAATTGGATGAAAATAATGAAAAATAATACTAACCTTGCAGATCATACCTGAAAATACTTGCGTCCACATTGTATGTCGATGATCCTTCCACTTAGTTACAATTTCGAGCGAGATCCAGCAAGAAACAAGAGAAAAATGCCTAGTGAAGGTAGTGCGCCCCTCTTCTCCACCTGCAAAATCAAACCACCGAAGTGAGATTTGTTCACGAATGAAAAAGATAAGCTACATACGTCATTTACAGAGAAAAATCCAATGCAAAAAGTAACAATTAAAAAACTCCCTAAAGATAAAACGATTTTCCCGGAAGATGATGCAAGACACTTTAGCAATCTCCTCCAACTAATTTGCTACCCTGTAAAAGATCAGTACGACCTCCACAGAAAAGTAATGTTTGCATGCACGATCCACTGAAATGTCTAAGCAAGAGGCATACCAATCATCACATCCAAGTACATTCACTAAGCTTCCAAGAGTTTCTGCAAAAGTTTTCTTGTATTCAATATTCTCAGAGCCAAAAGTCCCTTTACAAATGAGAGACCATCTCAATATATAAATCACTAAAGTACATAAAACCTAGATCCAAAAAGACCAAGGGTCAAGATCATAAGATAGAAACATCCTAATCTATAGCTAAGATTAGTCAAATACATCATACATAGATCAACTCAATAATAGAGGGGGGCACATCACTAAAATGCCCAAGGAGGGGGCACACCACATAAAAAATGACAAATAATCATAAGATAACACATGGTGGGGCTAGGAGGTTATAATATCCTTCACTGGCATGGTCCCATGGCACAATAACAATGTGTGATGGTCAATATATCATGATGTGATCAAAATCACTAAGACGTCCCCTTCAAAAATACATCAAAACGCCCTCAAAATGAAGAAGTCAAGGATGTGTGGACCCCATGTGGAGTGAAGCAAATGCTCGATGATGAAGGTGACCCAAACAGTATGTCTCAGACCAATTCCATGCCATTTCCTCGCCTCATTTGCCCAAATCGATTTCCTTATTAGCCATTTTTTATCATCAAAGTGTTGCCTTGGGAACATAAAACTGCAATATCTCACCGAGGACCAAAAACTGAAGCCAATTGACTGCACAAATAGGTCTAGCACCATAGCAATATGGTACAATCAACTGATTGCACCCCATGATTCTCTCTGGCTCCCTAGGAGAACTCACCATCATCTGCGCTGTGTTTTATTTTTAATTTTCTAGTGCTAAACTGCTACAAAATACCTGAAAGACCCATATCTCTCTTGTAACCTATGTCACATGGTTCGGGTTCGAATCCGAGTTCGATGACCTTGAAATTCGGTTCGAATTCGATTTTTTTTATAAAGTTCGGAATGAGGTTCGACATTAAATTCGCCAATATACATATTTTTTAAAATTTTAAATATTTAATAAGATTAACCTATGCAATACATTTTTATATTCTATGAATAATAAATACATTTAATACATTACTATATTAAAAACATTCACTATTTACTATAAATACATTAAAACACTTAATATTTAATATAATAACTTATATTTTAAAACATTTAATATCTAATAATAATAACTTATGTAATATAATTTATTTATAATGTATAACGTATAAAAAAGCAAATACATGTACCATTTATTTTACACTATGATAACCTACAAATTTAATATATACATTACAATTTTATATTCGAATTCCCGTTGGCAATTTTATATCTGAATTCTCATCGAGCACATTGGCACAAAATTCAAACAAACCTCGGCACTGGTTACAGCACTAGTCATGGGTCGTCTAAATCCATTCAATTGCAATGGCTACTCCAAGTGGGAAGACCCGTCTACACAAAGGCACAATCTAAAAGTCAAAACAGTCTAGGCCCGTGGGATAATTCGTCGTCATATGCAAAGCGAAGCATAGTACAGACAGAGGATGCCGCCACTGCCTACCGGAAGACCCGTAAATTTCGTGACCGACCCCATGTTGAACATCAACGAATTTACCTGCTGTCGTGGCCTACTAGCAGAACCGCAAATTTCATGATTGAACCTAAACCCGAACATCAACGAATTTCATTTTTTCCATGAGGTTCGCCGAATTTCGAACTTCAAGGTTCAAAATCGGCGAACCTTGTGACATAGCTTGTAACTGCCCGAAACTAAAAACTGACTACACCAATGGACTCAAAATGTCCAAATCAACTAGGATTGACTCAATGAGTACTCATACACCATATGTCCATCACAAAGGTATGTCAGAGGCCCCATCCATGTCAAAACCATAATAATAATAATAATAAAGCCTGTAAATGCTTATAACCATAAAAAATAATACACGCCATCATGGTAAACCACCATTTGAAGCACGAATATGTCTAAAGGACACTGATAAACCATAAATGATCATCATCCACAACCATCAGTCTAAAACTCATCCTGAACCCTGCTTCTGGCTTGGTCAACACTGGGTTGACCAGGTCAAGACTGATCAAATGATGACCCAATTGCTAAACTCTGATTCTGCAAGGAACAAATAGACATGCATGCTCAACTATCTATGCTAACAATGAGACTTGAGTACAAATAGCTTTTGTTGGCGAGTAAGAGCACAATACATATATATAAATAATCTAAATCAAAATGATTAGTTGCTTTAAACAAGAACCTCCAGTGCATACTCATTTATAGATTTAGCCATTTTGATAGTCAAGGCTGAAGGTGAATGAAACCAGGGGGCCAAGGGAATGACTTGACACTCGACATTGTAAGCATCTAGGCTAAAGGACAAGAGAATCCACACAACACATAAGTTGGACTAGGTGAACAATAAGGAATGACAATGTCTCACAAATGGGTGGAATGATGAGAATGCTCCACCAGACTCTAGACAAGTAACATTTTTAGCAATTCATTTGCACAGCAATATACACTAGTTAACCTCTAGAGGCAGGTGCCCTGGTAAGCCTTCTGGGCTTCTAGAAAATGACAAAGACATGACCTTTTTGGGGCCAGTCCCTCCCTGTTGCCTTGTGGGGGAAAATGAATCGTAAATTATACAATGAATGAGTAATAACCAACCTACAGAAGGTAATAACCAACCTACAAAATCAGGTGCCCTAGAAAGCTTTCTGAGCTCTAGAACCAGACCAAGGCCTAACCCCACTGCCAAGGAATATCCATAGCCCCGAAGGGTTTGCCTCACCCTGTTGCCCTTGTGGGGGCAAATGAGCCTTACATCATACAATGGATGAGTGCTCCTTTGGCAACTGACTATTTTATAACATTTATAGTTTATTTGCAACAGTGTCTAAAGACACTTTGGTAAGAATACTTATGTTCATGACCTAGAGGTAGACCATCCCTGTGATAAGAATCACATAAACCAACACCAAGACACAATTTAAACATGGAGACCTATTCCAGTGTAGAGGTGAAGGCGGGGTAAATCCTAGATGTCACTAATCAAGTTACAAGTCAAGGTTAATCAACAACAAGGGAAGGCAACAAATGGACGAAGACAGTGAAGATGGTGCCAAGACTAGCAAGCTGTGTCCCTAAAGGGAAATGACCAAATCCTTACTACAAATAGGGCAAGGCTAATGAGTATACAGAGGAATTTCTTGGACATGACAACTAGATCATTCATACTTTAGATTCCAAGTAAAATCAAAATAAAGAATCACCAACATACCACCACTATCAACTAAGTCTCACTGCTAAAATAGACAACAGAGCAACACCAAAGTCTATATGCATAAAACCATAATATCACTTGGGTCATATTCCTGCAATGGATTTGAAACAGATATGAGGATCACTGAAACAACCGTTGCGCTACATATCATGGGCACTGTAATAATATTTGCTCTAGGTCATGAAAAAATGGCTAACTCAATCATCGAATCTGGGGTCATGAGGCTCAGTCACGGCATAGAACTGGTCAATCTGGATGCTTTGGATTTGCTGAAAGTGGGAGATCATCAACTGGTGGCTCATCATCTGTTGATCTCATAGTAAAGAATTGGCTCAAAGAACTGCTCAGGACTGCTCAAGAACAAAAGTAGCCCAACTACTATATATGTGACAACAATATTGAATTGGCCGAGTCACTGGTTTGGTATTGAAACGGTTGAGTTAAGGTCTGAATCGGCTGGTTTCGTACCAAACCGGCCTCCAGGATGAGTTTTGTCCCTGTTTGGGGTTGGTTGTGATTGAAACGGTCAACACAGTCGGTTTTGAGTTGATAGGTTTTTAAGACATTGGTGTGCACCGCCTGTCTAGTTCATGTACACAAGAAGAGGTGGTACAACCTCTTCATGCTTGCTAGGTGGACGATTTGCTCTTCATGACTACGATGACCAAGAGGGAGAAGTAATACATGGAAAATAGGTCCAATGGGTGTCGATGTTAATGTAGCATCAGAATATATTCTTAAGATGTCCTAGAGAAAGTGAAAAGAAAGGAAGAGTACAACTACCCCAATAAAAGGGGTAAATCGACTCTAGAAGACAAAATGACAAGTCAACTTGGAAAAATAAAAGATAAAATAAAAGTACAAGTCGATCTAATTATGGAATGTTTTAGTGAAAAGAAGAATATAAAGAAAGTGCTTCCACACTTCATTTTCACATTTTTCAACCAAGCTCATCTCTCTCTCAAGTGGAGCACACTTCTCAAGGAGGACACGTGAAGCTAATTTTTGGGTTATCTTATTATCTTATCTCTCTCAGGGTTCTTGTGGAAGGAGAGCACATTCTTCTGCTAGGGCTTAATCTTCATGATTGGTATTGTTCTTGTATTGGATTGATTTTCTTTAGAGAGTTTGTTGGGTTTTCTCCTGTTTGGCTTTCCTAGGATAAATCTTTGTCTCTTGTGCATGGTTGTCTTTTAGTGATCCTTGTTTATCTTTCGTTGCAAATGATTATATATTATGCAATGATGAATGTGGGATGATAATTATGATTAAGAGTTGAAATATTATACTGCTAAAGTTATAAAAATCTAACATGGTATCAGAGCTGCACATTGGATATAGGACATTGGAAGCCCTAAGAGGGCGTACTTATCCATGGAAGCAGATTTCAGTTTTGAGAATTTTTACTTTTGACCTAATTACTGTCGAGGTCAAGAACTAGGGATTCGAGTATCAAGCCCTTCTGACCATAGATTAAATTCGACCTTAGCATTCTTGATCTCGCTCTAGGAGGGTGCATCTATCTGTGGAGGCCATTTTTAGTTTTGTCAAACTTCAATTTTGACCTAGCTCTTGCTAGGGTTTCTAGGTCAGATTTTCAAAATTTGTAAGAATGGTGTTCAGAGTAGAAGAAAGGTTGGATGATATTGAGATTGCAGATGAATTCCATTATTTTTTTGTCTATGATCTTAATGGTGCTATTTCAGATAAGAGTGATATCCCGTTATTGGGCAATTGCGCTTCTAAGGACATAACAACCCAAGTTCAATAGAAAGGAAAAGGAAGAAGAAGAAATAGAAGAGAGCTTAAGAAGAAGAAAAATAAGAGATTAACTCCAAAACAAAAGAAGAAGGATCTTTCAAAGACCAAATGTCACAAGTGTAAGAAAATTAGTCACTTTGTGTATCGGTGTCCTCAACAGAAAAGGAAAGAAAGGAAACATGCAGCGAATATTGAAGAGCTTCCACCTCAGATGAAAAGAGGACAAAATTGATGAAGATTGGAAGAGTATTTCTAAGTATTTGAAGTACTTCAAGTAGAGCATGAAATTATTTTAGAAGGTGTACACTTGCAAGAATGCCAAAGAAAATCTTTCCATAGATCTGTTGCACCTGCAACATTTTCCCAAAATTAAAAAAATTTCGGGACCCTCCTTTTGCTCATATTAGCTTGATTTGCTTCTTTGTTTTGATCTCGTGATTCGTCAAAAAGTCCTTGTCCAATGCTTGAATTGAGCCGCTGCTTGTTTAATTCATCATTACCTTTGAATGCAGTTTAAATGTTTAAATCGGAAGTTTATTTGCTGGTTCTCCCGCCGTTGCGGATAGATAATCAATTTTGGCTTTGTTATTGTTCTCCAACGCTTTTGGATTAATCGGCTGATTTGTTGCTTTCGAATCGGATCGTTTTATTCTTTCGTTTTCCGCCGTTGCGGACGGTTGATTGTGAAGTTCCCCGATACATTGCGTTGTTGTTGTCGCCGATCCTTGAGTTGTGGGCTTCCGCCGTTGCGGATGGAAAAGGCACTATCCTTCCGACAGTTTAGTCGTTTCTCCTTTGATGAAGATTTTTGCCCATTGCGGACTGACTTATCCTTTATATCTCTGCCGTTGCGGTTCCCGTTCCGCTATCGCTCTGATGTTTTAAAGCTCTGACGCGTTATTATTTGTTTCCCGGTTATCCTCGCGGATAGATTAGTGGTTTGGCCACCTGACGTTGCGGAAGGAATTATCTTGGCATCCTCCGATCCTTAAGTTTTCCGCCGTCCGATATTTTTTGCCCTCCGCTTATGTTTGTATATATATATATGGGGTCGTGTGGATTATTCTATCACTAATTCCAACTGTCGTGATCTGTCGCTCTTATGTGCTGTCGTTCTCTCGAGCTCGCAAGGACCCCGTTATCGGTACCCGCGTCCAGGTGGCTCAACTGTGGAAGCTTGACCACCCTTCTTGCCGTCGTCCACGCAGCGTTACCAGGTAGGCTCCTCATTGCATTATCCCGTTCCGTTCAAGCTGTTGGTTGATTTTTCTAGGGTTGGGTTTTCCCACGGCCGTTTTCCCTTGGCCCGTTAGTTACATGCCTATATATTGAGGATTTTGTAGCGTGACTATCCGTGGGGGGGGGGGCGTTTTGACCCACAGGGTAGTTTTTCCCCGTGGCCGTTTGTTATGCGGCCCTGCGCTTAGTGAATGGGGGGTTTGGTGCAGACGGCCGTTACGCTGTCTGCACCAATCCGCCTTGTGTGATGATGTTTTTGGGTAAGGGAAGGTTTTCATGGTTTTCTTGTGACGTTTGGAATGGTTGCCCCCCCCCCCTTTTTTTTGTTTTCGTGCTACTCGCGCCCTCAAACCACAGTCGTATTTCGCTGCATCGTTCCGCGCACAGTCGGTTTTGAACCCAAGCCGGTGGAAGGGGATATATCACTGCATATAGTTTTGTTGACCATAGATGGCATAGGCTGTATTTTTTTTTTAGGTACCCCGTCGAAAGCTTGCATAGTCTCCTCTGTCATTCCTGCGCAGCGCGATGATTATGGCGCCCGCGAAGAGCTGAAGTTTTCTTCATGTTAATGTAGATTTATTTTCCGCTCGAAATTTGTTGATGGAATTGTTTTGGCATTAGACTGCAGTGTTAGCTTACACATATTCACTTCATGAAACTATTTTCCATCATGTTAAACATAGACGAAGTTAAACACTGCACATGGTTGTCTCAATGTTTGCAACTTAGTCGGAAATGTCTTAATGATTATGATCTCATATATGACAGGATGATTCCGAATTCAAAATGTCAAAGCGACAGAAGAAGAAGGCCCCTGTGGTCGAAGAGGATCCTGAAGTGGAAGTTATTACCAAAACCGAATACATCTATGAAGACACCAAGTGTATATCTGGTGTAGAACCTGAGTACCAATGGGGAGAGATATACAGGTTGATCACGCGCCGAGAGGTGCCTGATATGGGCTTGGAAGAAGAAGGCATTTATGCCAATATAGAGAGATCTTCACTGATGAAGATTGCCACCAAACCAAAGCTTTTCCCATGCTCTGAAGTGATTGGTTGGATTCTGCCCCAGGTAGATGTAACCACTATGATCCTGGAGAATGTTGAAAAACAGGGCTATGCTGCCTATGGCCCCGGATATGTAGCCCTAGCCTACCACCTGCCAGAAGCACAAGTATTCTTGTCTGACGATTGGTTAAATAACATCAGAATGGACCTTGTTGAGACTCTCAAAAGGATGTTGTTATCAGGAAAATATTTCAAAACCAAGCATACGGGAGAGTATGACACAACAAGCTTAAGGGCCCCATACAGGTTCATAGCTTTAATGCTTAACAAGATTTTTGGAAGAGCTCATGGCAGGTTCTTCAAATTGGAATGGATGCCAATTATTTTTTATGTTGCCACCCAGGGGACCATTTTCAACTGGGCCAACATAGTATCAAACAGTCTTTCAGCCTGCATGGCCTCGGCTTTGGGAGGAGTGTCCCAAAAGAGGTCTGAATTCGACATGAGTTCCATACTTGTCGATTGTATATTGTGCAATCAACCTTTCCCCGGCCTCAGGTGCATCTGGGACAGGGAGAGGATGCATGTTTATGCTGCATACAAGCCACTGTGGGCGCACAAGTACCACAGTCATTACTGAGAGATCTGTGAACAGTTCATCATGCCACTGTATACCCTCATTTTCCTGAAAGAGTGTGACTGCATGTCAGAAGAGGCATTGCAGGTTATTAAGGAGTATGCAGATTAGTTTTTGACCGAGGATGGCCTATACTTCAGAATGTTTGGAAGTTCAAGAGCACCCTCCCTGCTGCCCAAATACGCCACCGACTACATCATTCACAAGGAGGCGGTTAGGCAAGTCTTCCTGGATGGTATAGGAAGCTTCTTATTTGAGCACAAGAAGGCTGCCTATCCCCCTTTGCCCTTCAAGTTAGGCAGTTATAAGTTTACCAGAGTGAAGAAAGCTGATGAGTTTGTAGAAGAGTTGGAAAGGTTTCATTTTGGTGAGATGCCCTTCCATAGAAATGACTCCTGCAGTAAAGTAGCTGAACATTGCAAAGAAAACAACGTACATTTTGAATATACCCACCATTGGGATAGAGAAGAATCCGTCTTCCGTAATGCATTGAACATAACAGCCTTGAGGAGAAGGTTCAAGAAGAAGAGTACCACGAAAGGTGGGAAGGGAGCGGATGAACAAGCCAAAGCTGATGAAGAAGCAAGGAAACGAAATGAGGAAGCCCAAACGCTGGCACAAGAAGCTGCAGGGTGGTTGCAGGGAGAAGAAGAAGAAAAAAGAAGAGCTGCCCAAGAAGCAGCCAAAAGGGCAGAAGAAGATGCTAGGAATGAAGAAGAAGAAAAAAAAAGAAAGCTTGATGAGGAGCTTCGGAAACAAGAAGCAGAGAGGCTAAAGTTGACCTAGACAGAGACAGAACAGTCAGCCTCTGACACAGCTGGCGGTCAGACCCAGGACATAGAAAACCTTGAGGTTCAGGACCAAGAAGTACCGGCTGCCAGCATATCTGGACAGTTTGTGGTCCCTACACTGAAGCTGGTCCCCTTTGCACAGAAGAAAGGGGAAGAAATACCTGATTTTAACACTGTTTTCTATGACAAGGAGACAAAGAGGATAGTGAAGAGAACGAAAAGGAAGGTTGACATAGGAGGTCTGCCCGGGAAAATGATAGCGGATACACCCGTTGTATTTGGAACAGACCGAGATCCAAGATTCACCATTAGAGCCGGAGCTGCACTGATTCACGCTTCGGAAGATAATGTGGACAAAATTATGACAGACTTGGAGCAATCCAAGAAGTCCTCTGATCAACTGAAAGACACATTGAGAAAGGAGAAAGAGGAAAGCAATAAGCTGAAGAGGAAATATGAGGACATGAAAAAAGAGATAAGGTCTTCAAAGGATGAACTGCAGCTTCTCCAAGCAGAGAAACAAGCTAGGGAAACTACACAAGAGTGTCTGGAGAGAGTGCAGCAAGAGTATCAAGAGCTAAGGACGGAGAAGGAGCAGTTGCTGGGAAAAATAGAAGACTTAGAGCTGCAAAAGACCACTTTGGAGGCAAGTGAGAAGCAAGCTCAAGAACAAGAAGTGAAGCTTCAAGAGCAGATCTCTTCTCTAACAACTGCTTTAGAAGCAGTAAAAGAACAGCAGGCCAATCTACAACCCTTCAAGGAGCATGTGCTGGCACAAAAGGCCAAGATGCTTCAGCTGCAAGCCGCCATAGAAGAAGAGAGATGTAAAGTTTTGCAAATAGATGGCCGATTAGAGAAAATTCTAGAGACTTCCTCTTATTTTGTTGATAGATCTCAGGACGTCTTGGAAGTCCTGACAGCAAGAATGGCAAGGATGGAAAATAATGAAGAAACTCCTGTAGAGCTGCCCTCGAAAGATTGACAGGCCCTGAAGCAGGATTATGACTTAGTAGAGTTTGCTATAAACACAGCAGAAGATTTCAAAAAGGTTGTGACAAAGACTAAAGGAGCATGCACAGAATTCTTCAGAAGGCTCCTAATTACCCATAACCGGTGCCAAGTGGAAGCCGAGCAGAGGCTTGATGTTTTTCCAGACCACAACTCATTTGTGGAGATTTTGCAGAAGAGGTATCAAGAGGAGGAAGCAAAAATACAGCACATTAAAGTCCTTGATGACCAGATCTTAAGGGATGAAGTAGATCATTCCGCCATCAGTGTGCAGCTATTGGAGGATCAACTTCGTTTAAGTGCGGCCAGAATTGAGGCCATCAAGAACCAAGCTGCAAAGTTTGAGATAAACATTCAGTTTTTGGAGCCTTGCACGTTTGAAGGCATTGCCTTTGACGCTTTGGCGTGGAAGAAAGTCCTAAATACTCAAGCCGGGCCCTCCTCGTGAATAATCATTCACTTTTGTATGTAACGATCTTGTAAACATTAGAGGAAAGTAAAATTTTGGGAGGCGAAAAGTTGGGAAGCCCAAGGGTCAGTTGTGGGCAGCCCAACAGTCTCATCCTTTTGGTATAAATATAGAAGACTTAGAGGAAGAAAGGGCTTTTTCCCAGTTAGACATGAAAAGCGATATTGTAAGAAGAAGTACTTTTTTTTACAATAAAGAATTATTGTTTGCTTGTTGGAGAAAGATTGGTGGGACTTTCAAATGTTATGCTATGGATTGCGGAAAGATGAATGATTTTGTTTTTCCAGCTTTTTGTCCATTAACTGTGAAATCGTTCTAACTCTTAGAGCCTATGTTCTTGTTTGAATGATTTCTGGTTTATTCTGTGGATTTACCACCATGAGTAATGTATGCTGTTCATAAACAATTGGCTATCTGATTGTCTAAATATCTCTAATCGTTCATGTGTTGTAGGGAGGAATATCAACTATCTGTAATTTCTCTTTATAATGCATGCACAATACACATTACTCATAAATAAGTTACAATTTTGCTCCCCGGGGATAGATAGATAGATAGATAGATAGTTTTATTTTATTGCTGCATATGTGATCGAGATGCTTGTGAGTTCTAAGACGAGAGGTAAGAACCTGCGCATCACGTTGTGAATACTCCTTGCACCCTTTATCACCCTGCATGGTTAATTAGGCATATGCATATCATACATTAAGTCAAAAAATACAAAAATACACGGTGGACCAGGCCGCAACCGGTAAAACCTTTTGTTTTTGTTACTTGACCTACGGTAGCCGGACCGCAAATCGGATGGATTCCCTACACCAAACAGTCACGGGCTAGTTGGGAACGTTGACTGGGGAGAATCCCTTGCTGTTGTTGCCTGCAAATTTCCAAGCGTCAACAAGATCCAAAGAGGGTCTTGGACCTAGTGCATTCAGAACAGTGGCATCTTTGGATGTCTCCTTGTATTATGTATGATTCTCTCTAAAATACATGAAGACTTCAACAAGTTCCAGAAGTTCAGAACTTCATGAAGAAGAAGATCAAGGTCTTAAGATCACATGATGGAGTAGACTCCAGTGACTTTTGCAGGGAGGCAGAAATCAAGAGGGAGCCAACAAAACAAACAAAGATAAGTATTTTGTACTTTGTGTAATAAGTTTTATTTGCTGATTTGAAATATTGTTTTATTGATAAATAGCATAATTGTTTGAATTAGTACTGGTTAACCCTTGTGGATATTTTTGTCATGTGTTGCAGAATAGGTTCATTGAGACAATGATCCGTGATGTCTCCAGTACGACAATTATGCTCAGACCAAGTGTTCTCATCGAACATTGAGGACAAGACTTTTGAGGAAACACTCGTAGTAGTGAAGCCAGAGAGAGAATCCTTGGTTGAATAGCATACATCCATATGCCATGGAAGAAGAGGATTGAAGACTGTAGAAAACTTCACATGGACCAACAAAAGGGAAATCATTCTCCCATTATCCCGAGTATGTGATGTGGGGAGATTGGCCCAAGTAGGAAGCTTCGAAGGATGAGTGCCCCTCAAGTACTGTGATCATCCTTCTGTCTATTAGGACAAGCCAACAAAACCATGAGATTTTCCAAGAAATGATGCAGTAATCAAGAAGAGGACAGAATGGCTCCATGATACTTGTAAGATACAAGAAGGAATACAGGTCTCAGTGATACCTCCAGATCTCAAAGGTTCTCATATTGTATGGCATTGATGAGTCACATCATTGATTCTAAACCTTCTAGTGATGAGGAGGCGACAGACGAGCAGATTTGGAGGGAGGTCATGCTGGAGGAGTATCAGTCCATCATGGTGAATGATGTGAAGATAGTGTTGAGGCTTGAAGGGGGAGCCAATGGTGATTTCCAAGTAGATCTACAAGATCTAACATGCAGTTATGATCAACATTAGAGATGACTCATGAAGGACAACTTGTTTGTATACTCAAAGGCAGTCATTGATAGTATTTAGTGTTCTTGAAAGAGCAGAAGGGTTGTCCCAACAAAACCAGTTGATGGATATGACACAGATGAATACATAAGATCAACAAGTGCAGAAGGCAGCATGTTGCTTCAGTGTAGGATATTTAGATACAAAGATTGCACAAGGAGCAAATACTCATATGCAGAGAGTACAGGTGCAAAGGGAGTAGTATGCTCCAACATAGATTGAGTAGCTGCAGTACAACTTGATTTTTGTATGGAATCAAGCAGGCACCCAGGATGTGATATGTCAGGACATACATGTACTTGATGAACTTGGATTTCACCAATAATGATGTGGATTCCAGCCTTTACTACAGGATTGTTGATTTTATCCTGGTGTTGTATGATTGATGATTTGTTCCATTACGGGAATAGTGAAGTTCAATGTCGAGTACAAGAGGGAGTTGGCCTCAGAGTTCAAGATGAAGGGTCAGATCTTGGTGCATTACTTCTTGAGAATTAGAAGTGTGGTAGAGACCAAATGAGATCTTCCTTAGACAGAGGGAGTACACAGTTGAGATCTTGAGATATTCGGGATGATGAACTACAAGTCCATGACTATCACTATGATGACAATTTGAAGAAGCAGAGTGATTACACTTCAGATTCAGATTTGGTGGATCCCACGGTGTATAAGTAGATGATTGGATCCTTGATGTACCTGATTAACACCAAACTGGATTTTTTCCTTGTAGTAAACACCTTGAGCCAATGTATGGTGGATTGCACCAAAAGTATGTGCTGATGAACCTATGTGGTACAATTGGATATGGCTTAATATATGTCCCAAGTGATGAAGTAAAGCTGCAAAAGATATACAAAGTCTGACTAAAAGGAGTGCAGTGGATAGAGAAAGCGTTTTGAAGTATTGTTTTAGCTTGGATCAGTTATGATATCCTGGATTAATAGGAAGAATTCTTCTATGGCAATAAGCACAGATTGTAGCCATGGTTCAAGAGGGAGCAATGAAGCTCCAATACATATCCATGAGCGAGCAGATAGCCGATATTCTCACTAAGACTTTGTCCAAGGCAAAGTTTGTATACTTTAGTGACAAGCTTTGCATGATGGAGAATACCTCTCTGAGTGATAGGGAGCATTGATGGATATGTGATGATGAGCAAAGAGACACTCATATGAAATGAGTGGTCCAAATGAGCAGAGAGACATTCATGTGAAATGAATGAATTTGATGAACAATATAGGTGTTGTATAGGTACAGATACAGTACAAATGAGCAGCATTGGGCAAACATTCTCCATAGGAATCCATGGTGATGGAGAATGATACATTTAGTTACAAAAATAGCTAGTTTAGCTAAAGATGAATGGCCCAAGTGATGCAGTACTGAAGGACATTCTCACCACGGTAGCGACTTGGCGCATAAGATCTCCCTCATTGAGAGAGAGTGTTGATGTTCTCATGAGTTGCAGCATCAGACAAGCATTTTGGAGATCATTCTCTTAGAGGTTCACAACCTCGCGAAGAGAATGGCCCCTTCGTAGCCCTGATTAGTTACATGGACTAATTAGTAGAGGGATCAGCTGCATAGCCTAGCCCAATCATGTGGATTGGGGTGATGGTAGGCCAGAGGTCACATTGCGTACTTATTGTGTGGAGTGCTCCATAGTGAGAGTGATCTATTCTTAATAGAGTCAAATGACTTGTTTATGTTACAAGGAGATCTTATCTCCTTGTAACATAGACAAGTCATTTTTAATGTTTAAGTTGACAATTTGTTGTAAGGAGTGTCCAAGACTTCTTAGTGTTAGAATTTGATAGTTGTAAACCAAGATCACTAAAAGAATGTCAAAGCACAGAAACAATACAATGTGGAGCTCGTTTAACCACGATGATCAATGATCATGTCCCAACCATAAACAAAACAATGTCTCCCTCGAGCTTGCCCTTCTAGTAGAGATGAATTGTTCAGAGACAGAAGTACTTCTAGATCGTAGTAGCACAAACCCCAAGAAAGATAAGAAAACCTTCTACAAAGATTGAGATCCCCCTAAAAAACTCCTCTACTAGCTGCAGTAGCGAACCCTAGTAGCAGAGGTCAACTTGTGTGTAGCAGTATGTCCAAATGAAGAGGCGTCCTTTCTATTTATACTGATTTCTAGGTGAAATTGACTAGGGCCGACCTAACTGCGTAATTGGGGCTGACTTGTCATTTGTGCAATGTAAAATTTAATTTAATCATTAATTTACTAAATTATTGGGCCGACTTGTGAGATGATGTCTCATGATGTCTCTTGTGCATGGTTATCTTTCAGTGATCCTTGTTTATTTTTCGCTGTAAATTAAATTATATTATGCAATGATGAATGTGTAATAATAATGATTAATAGTTGAAATATTATACTGCTAAAGTTATAAAAATCTAACAAGGGGGTACCCATGAGGTGTGCTAAGTCGGGTATGACAACCCTTACAAGTGTAATCACCTTTACAAAGCATAAAACATAGGTGTGGCTAGGAACCCTAAGCCATGTGTTCTAATGAAATCGTCCCAAGGTGGACTGGAACACCCACCTGAGCATACATGCCCAACATGATAGGGGATTTATACCCATCGAGGGTTAGTCAACAAAGCCATAACGCCAATACATGTTGAAATGGGAACCAAGAGAATGTGCCATGACCAGACTAAGGATCTTGAGCCCTGCTAGACCAACACTTTTACATAAAGCAAGCACGAACTTGGCCTTTACAATGGAAAAAATACACCTCTTTGGTACATCTGGTAGGTTACACAGAGAGGATTTGGAGGGACTAGTACCCACACATTGACATCATCTGCTCACCTCCCTGTCATCAATGACAATTTCATCAACATTTGGTACATCTGGTAGGTTACACAGAGAGGATTTGGAGGGACTAGTACCCACACATTGACATCATCTGCTCACCTCCCTGTCTCTCTATCAGGGGGACTAGTACATGTTCATTACGAGGTTTGTTCATTATGTGTTAAAAATAAAAAAAAATTACAGTGTCATGTTTCATGGACATTTTCCGAAACCTATCTCTATTTCTATTTTGGATGATAGTAGGTGCCATTGTGTGGTTTGTATTAACTTTCAGAATTACTTTGAAAGTGTTTACACCATGTTTGGGGTGCTTCATGAGATTTTGGGGTACACAATGTATGCTCAAGCCCTATATGGTCCTAGATGGATTGGCACATCTAGATTGTAGACACTGAGAGGGGGGGTGAATCAGTGTGCAGCCAATTTTAACCTTTTCACAGCTTATCAGGGTTAGCTACCAATTCATCAATTCATTACTCNATGTGGTTTGTATTAACTTTCAGAATTACTTTGAAAGTGTTTACACCATGTTTGGGGTGCTTCATGAGATTTTGGGGTACACAATGTATGCTCAAGCCCTATATGGTCCTAGATGGATTGGCACATGAGAGATAGTCCATGATGAATTGGCACATGAAAGATATTACATGATGGTTTTGCATAATTGAGGAAACTTGTTCAGTGGATGTTTTACCTTAGATGGTCGTTGGCTTAGTGGTCTTCTTTTAGGTGTTGGAGTTCTCTTAAGAGTTTGGTGGACACCCTTCATTGGGGCCCCATGGAGGATTCACTTACTTGGAGAGTTCCCTACATGGGATGAGGAGCATATGCAGCTTGGAGGGGGGCATTAGGCCTTAGATGGCATGTAGTAGCTTGGATTCTTCTTCTAAGGATTGGAGATGGCCTGGGGATGCCTAGGGATTCAATAGTGTTTTTGCAAGGGAAGCCAACCCAATGGAGTACATTGCAAAGGAAGGCTTGTGATGCAACGATGTGGACATGCCTTGTATAATTACATTACCTTGGAGCCATTGTTGTGCATGCCATCACCTTGGAACATGGCACGTATATCTTAGAGTGTGGCGTCTAAGTTGTGTTGGCCTACATGTGCTCATTGTAGATTGATTTTGTTCATTAGAGTGTAGCGTTCCACGAGAGTAGATTGGATCTGTGCAACAACAGTTTATTTTGGATACAGTTTTTTCATCTTGGGAAGCCTTGGAGGGGGATGGGGAGTTTGGTCAACATGCCCTCTTTCTGAAAATTGACTTTGATAAAGTTTATGATCATATTCACTGGACAAGTATCATAGATATGTTGACTTGCCTAGGCTTTGGCCCACAATGTGTTAGTATGATTAGCACCTTGTTTTCATGTTGCTTCAACCTTTGTTTTGATGAATAATGCTTTGTCTTCCCGCATTCATCTTCACAGTTTTATTAGGTAAGGATTGGTCCCTTGCGTTTATATGTTGACTGATGATGCCCTTGGTTATTTGTTGGAGGTGGTCCTTCTATAGGGTCAACTTAAAGACATTTCTCTACCCAGGGTGATGAAAAGATAAACAACCATTTTTGGATGACTCTTTTGTATTTGATTGTTGAGCGAGAGTTAGTTTCAACTACTAAGGATTGTTTGTTACTGTTCTAGGAAGTGTTAGGGGCTATTGTTAGTGACAATAAGATTGACTATTGGTTAGTCGGTCTTGATGATCGACCTACTTGGATTCCACTCACATGGTAGTTTATTCAGCCTAGTGTTTTTGTGATATCTCTTGATATTCTGTTAGCCATTGGATTCTCTCCTATTATTATGTGAGATTGGTGCTTCGAGAGATTGCAGTGTAAACTCCTTTTCTAGTAGTGTAAGGATCTTCCCTATGCATGTAAGCTTATAATGGTGAGTAGGATCCTTTAGTCCTCCCACGTCTACTATGTGTCTTGTAAACTTCCCACCAAAGGTCACTTTTGTTGCTTGGAGAAGCTTTCTCATTCATATATGTGGGCTAAATACGGTGGGGCTTAGGGTCTCTTGGTGAACCCTTGGGATGTCTCCATCATGTCCAAGAATGAGGGTGACCTTGGTCTAATTGATGTTGCGACTCATAGAAACATCTTAGTTGTTAAATGGGTGGTTAGATGTTTGAAGGGTTTATCTTCTTGGCAGGTTTTGATGCGATATGGATTGCTTTCAATAGAGCATGTTGATAAAGTAAAGGGTCTGTTTGGTTTATGTAACATCATATCTGCACCTCGTAATTTATGGGTTTTAGGGTCCTTCATCTGTAAGAGTGTTTTGGAAACTTGGAGGAGGTTGGTAGGTTTGGTTTATTGGTAGATGTCAAGGAGAAGATTTAGTTGGGATTTGTGCAAAAGGTTGATACGGAGTTGGACTGGAAGGCACTTATATTTCTGACCTTTTGCGCTCTTAGGAAAGGAGATTAAGTAGGAAGAAGATTTTCTTTTGGAAAGATTTTTGGGATGCTTCTTTTCACTCCTCGAAAGATTGGTTTTTAGTGGCTCATGAGTTTGCATTTTCTTCTTTAGATTGGCCTGCATTTTTGGAGATAATTGAGCTTATCCCTTAGGAATTCTTTTCAAGATGAACATTGATATGATAGCTCCCTTCTCAAGGGATTAGGAGTGGAGTTTCAACGTCCATTTGACTCAACGTGATTCTTATAGACGTTATTTCGTTCTGCATTAGTGACATGTGCTAGGCCTAGTTCTTAATGCTTGGTTGGTCTTTGCAGATGTTGAGAGTCGTTGGATTCAAAGGTTTCATGGTGTTTGGTTTGAGTATTTCCTATGAACTATGGGTGTTTGTTTGGTTGGTGATTTACCAAGGGCTTCCTTCGAAAGCCTGCTTGGCAACGAGTGGCCTTTTTTATGGTCTTTGCCTCTCCTATCTAGAGGTTGAAACAATGAAGCATATTTTATGGGAATTCCCTTTTGCAAGATCATGTTGGGAGAAGGTGTAATCATAGTCGGCGAACATTTTTCAAGGGCATTTGCGTTGGAGGGAAGCTTTGTTGGGAGATTCCAAATATTTGGTCAAGATTTCTTGACTAGTGTTTGGCGTTGTTTGAAAGTTTCCACGGTGTTTGTTCTCTAAAAGCTTCATTGCAAATATGTATTTGAAAATGAGGTCAGTTTTGTTGTTGCTTTTTGTTAGTTATGGAGAGATGAGGTACGCATGCAACTGTTGGCCAAAGGATCTTTGTTGATTAAGGATGCAAATTATTAGATCATGCCACTTATTTTGATTTATAGCGGTTTTAGTTGCTTTAAGGAAGAGGATGTAAATTCCATTGTATATACCCTTCTATTTTCATTTCTCTTGTTGATGTAAATATTTTATTTGTATATACAAGAAGTACTTTTTACAAAAAAAGTTGTTAAATGAAACAAGGCAAGTGAGGTTTTTGGCCTTCCATATAAGCTAACCAAGAAACAACAACTCAACTTAGGGCTCAAGAAAATTGATTACGTTTTTGGCATTTGTCAAACTTAGAACCTCATATAATGGAGACACACTAACTAGCTTCCATATGTTAGAGTAAAAAAGAAACCATTTGCTCAGCCTTTCACTTGCTTCATCAGCCTTCACCCATCAGAACCTAGAAACCACTCCACCATTGCACACTTGGAACCATGACATCACAAATTGTTCTTACCACAAATATAAATTGGTCAACTCAGAACTAGAACCGGTCGAGTTGACCGCTCTAACCTTCAAGAGCATTGAACCGGTAGAAAACTCGGCTTGGAGGTTGGTTCGGCACCAAACCGACCTGAACCGCCAGAGTTCGTAAAAATCGGTTGGCTTGGTCTTTGTACAACTCCCACCACAGTGAACTAGAAGTGAGTAATATTTAAATGGTAATGTTAAATTCTTGAAGTAAAAGTAACATTCTCTTTATCTTTCATTCTCCTTACTTTTACTTAAATTTTTAACATTTTCATTAATTGTTTCAAGATGTTTGAGGGTCGTTCCAACCTAATCGAACTTTATATGCAGAAGGTATAATTTTAGATCCCATTCAAAATTCAATGGACTTAATAGTTTTCAATATTTCAGGATTACAACGTTTCCATTGGATTTTATCATGTATGAGGGTAAAGGATTGGAATTTAATCAAGCACATCAAACTCTCTATGTACATTGGTGTCGGTGGTGTTGATGCCTAATTGTTGAAGTTGATTGAACTCCTCTGGCATGACCTTAATAAAAATGTACCCTTCAGTCAAGCAAATCACTTATTAGGCATGGGTAGTGTTATCGGAACCGGACCGGAACCGGCAAAACCGGCCGGTCTGACCGGTTCATAGGGTTGACCGGTCCGGTCACCTAAAAAATTTCAAAAAACCGGAAATTTGACCAAACCGGGCACCGAACCGGCCGGTCCGTACTCTGCCGTACGGCCGCGTGCAGGGACCCACGTTTTTCAAGTTTAAAAAACAAAAAAAACAAAAATACAACAAGGGAGAGTCAAGCGTTGACTGAGATCCGGTGTGTCATATCCAGAAGCATGGTGTGGTTTCAACGTTGCTAGTTTTGTTGTAGTGATCACTGCTTCTAGTTCTTGTTTTGACTAAAGCATATCTGCCACATAGTCTTGCTGCAGTGTAATTCATAATTATGTTGACAGCATTCAAATGTTGTTGATAGCAATCAATGGCAATACAACTTACTAAGGACCCTCATCCATTTCAGGCTACACCGTCCCCTTCCATCTCATTTGCAGCTTGCTTAGTAGATATTACTTTTCCTAGAAGTAAAATAGAATGGCAGAACTTGAAAAGTTTTACACTTGGGCAAAGCAATTTAGAAACTCATCTAAGGCCGCCTTTTGAAAAAATAGTATGCTTACATTTGAGTATTCAAGAAAAAATACTTTAAACACTAAGAAGTTAGAAACATATGTATCTCCATCAATATTTCATTCAAGGGGGTTTGGATTCATATGTATGCACATGAATATATATGTTGTAGAAATTTCTGAGTTTTACTGCTTGCTGGTTTATGTTGACATTTCGTGGTTTTCACTTACAGCCAGTTTTGCATTGGCTGTGAGTTACTTAAGAAATTTTCTGAACAATTAAACACACAGTAAAAATCCACTAACAGGCTGAAAAACACATTTAACAGTCACACCATAAAAAATAAAGAGTCAGAGATTTTTGGCCAATGGCCCTGGAAAAACCCCCACGGGGAAAACCAGTCAGAGAGAGAGAGATATTATTATTTCTTCAAGATAAAAATCAGACATTCATTTAGTCAAAAATCCAACTTATCTCAACCCAGAAAAATGACCAGCAAGCTGCCTTGATTTCTGTGCAAGAGCTGCCTCAGTTTCCGTGCAATTTCAGTCTCGAAAAACAGCCTGGAAATCACTGCTCCTTCCTCGATTTCTGTGCATGAACAACAAACTGCTGTTCTCGATTTTTGTGCCAAAACAGACCCAAAAATCAGTCAAGGGCCGTACTATACGGACTGCATTAAATGCAGCTGTACGACCTCGAAATCTGTGCCTGAAATAAAAGCTGCTACCTTGGGAAACGTGCTGTACCTTTCCTCGAAACTTGTGCTGGAGATTTACCTCAAAAATAGTGCCAAATCCGTACTGTACGATTTGCAATAAATGTGGTTGTACCTCTTCTCGAAATTCATGCCAGCAATAAATGCAGGCCGTACCTTTCTCCTCGGGATCTGTGCAGAAATTAAATGCTGCTAAACTTCCTCCTCGAAATCTGTGCATGCATTTAGGG
>LPNX010819042.1:17836-52592 GCA_001517045.1 Pseudotsuga menziesii
AGAAATAATTAGAATAGAAATACTCAAGCTATTGTACAAATAAATCCAAATCAATTAGAAGGAAATTTAAACCTCGGATTTTAAACTTAGATAGAAGAAATGAATATACTACCATACAACCTCCTATTAGGACAAATCAATTGATTATAGAAGTTCCAAGTGAATACTTAGGAGTAATTTATTGACATACAAGGCCATATTATTTGAATAATTCCTATTAGATAGTTAGTTTATAGTTAATGGAAAAGGTCCTCTTTATAAATAGGACACGTTAGGTAGTCGAGACCCTCTTTAACAGTGGGACCACGATTAGTTAGGGGATTTTCTATTCATACACTATATTTAAAGTAGAACATTGTGTAATGTGACTAATGATTTTTATCATATTTGGAGTTATACTCATAGTAGATTGGCCCTTAAAGATGCAAGTTAACATTTCTCTCTCTTTTGGATATCACTAATAAAAGGATTATTTTATACGTTCTATATATTTATCTCTTGTATTTTTTTTGCCAAGCGTTGGTATTTTATCACATTCTATTATTGTTCTTTGTAATCCTGGAGTTAAGTACATTACATAAGGCCTCCACAACAATAATAAAATTTGGAACCTTATTATGAAAAATTGACAACAATGAATTGATTATAGAGCCGTCGCTTAAGCGACACTTAGGAGAATAGACGTCGCTTAAGCGACACTTAGGATGATAAAAATTTTAGTGCCGTCGCTTAAGCGACACTTAGGAGAATTGCCGTCGCGTAAGCGACATGTATGCCCACCATTTCAAAAAAAAAATTAATCTTTCTGATTTTTGGCACTGTTAAAAGAAAAAATCCACGCGCCGTCGGAAAAAACCGTCGGATTTTGGATCGAAATGTACTAGTGTCTCTACAGGGAGCTAGTTGGTATATTTCTCTATCTTACACATACAAGACCTAATTTATCTTATGTTGTAAGTGTTGTATAAATAAATATGCACCAACCACATGAGATCCATTGGAACGTAGCCAAAATAATTGTCCAGTATGTCCAAGGAACAAATAATTTCGAGGTGCACTATTTAGCTAGTGCTTCACTTCAACTAGCTAGATTTTCTTATTTGGATTGGGATGGAGATCCCACTAACAGAAAATATACTTCAGGTTTCATTTTAATGCTTTTCAAACATCCTATTTTCTGGTCAAGTAAAAAATAGCATACCATTTCTGTTTCTTCAGTAGAGGCTGAGTACAAGGTAGTAGTCAATGCAGCTACACAATGTGTTTGGTTGCAGGGAATCCTTCGGGAATTTGGTGTCACAATTGATATCCTACAAAAATTTAGGTGGAAAATAAAAGTTCCATCAAGATATCTACTGATCCAATTTAGAGGAAGAGAAAAAATCATATTGAGATCCATATGCACTACATCCAGGGATTAGTGCATGACAGGGTGATTTCCTTGTAGTATTTCCCATCCAGTGAGGAAACTGTCGACATTTTCACCAAGAATTTCATAGAGAATACCTTCACTCACTTGATATATTTTCTTGGAGTGAGTGATGGATGGTGATTGCTGATATTTTTTACAGGTTTCATCTGCATGTCCATTATTGAGGGAAGGTTTTGTTGCATGTGGTTTTCCTTCTTTTCCTCACTTCATATGGACAAATAAAAATTTTGATTATGTAATTGAGTTGACTTAAGCCTTTGTTGCCAAGGCCTCTTTAATTTTATGATATGTAATAAGTTTTTGTTTAAGGGAGGGTGTTAGAATAGTAATGCAACCCCTTATTACCTTAGTCTATGTCCCTAGTCAATTTTATTGCATTTCATGCATTATTACATTATGGTTTGGACTTAGGGTGTTTAGTTTGGAAAATAACCAGTTAAATTGGGGTATTCACAACCACATGAGCATTCCATATCAATTAAACATTCACATGTGTTCCCTAATCATTTCCAGTGTGTTCCCATTCATTGAATTTGGACCGTTTGGTTGACTAGGAGCGCTAGAGTTGGATTCTGTCCAATTTTGGACTGATTTGGTGCATTTAATGCCACCTAGAGCCTCTCACTCATATATTTTTGCACAAACATGCATGCAAAGGATTAATTATTTCTCCATATCACTTAAGCCACTTCCATACAAGAATTCATGGCCATTTGGGTTTATTTGGAGAAATTTTGGTCCACCTAGTGGGGATTGAGGCCAATTTCACATGTACAGTCATTGTGGGATTCCCAAGCCTCATGAACCACTTCAGATGTAATATAAACCTAATAATAACATATTTTTCATGTTAGACAGTCAAATAATAACTTGTTTTAGTTCACATTGCATGTCTAAATTGCTTCTCTTTTAATGGTTTGTTTGTTGGTTTTGCATCAAATTCGATTTGTGAGTTTCTATAATGCTCCTAGATATTGATGTAGATAAAAAATTTCACATTCAGGTACTGATTGCCTAAAAATAAATTCATTATAACACTTGTTATTAGTTGGCACTAATCTAGATGCAGAAGTAGCTAATAAATTGGCTGCGGCGTTCTGCAATCTAGGTATTGCATTTATATTGAAAGAATTGAAGTGCATAATAAAATTCCATACCTCCAAATGGTATCCCTTAATATGTAGATATAAACAATGAATGGTGTTTCTTATTTGTCTGACTACTATCTCAGAATCCCCAAAAACTTTAAATTTATAATCTTAAGTTCAATAGCTTTCTTCAGTCCCAAGACTAGAGCCTCATATTCAGCAGTTTTATTTGTGCATTTGAACTCTAGTATATAAGAGAGAAAGTGCTTATTCTTATCTGGATCAATCAAGATGCAACCCACCCTTGATCCCTCTTGGGTCTTAAACCCATCAAAATATAGAAACCAAAATCTATCATCTAACTCTAATTTGTTAGTATTATCGCATATGTCAGTCACTAAGTTTACTATATTACAATAAGTATTATCATCCTGTGAGAATTGAAGGAGATCATACTATGTTTCTGATTCATAACTAGCTTCTTTATCCTGGTATTTCCCTGGTTCGATTTCCAAATAGTAATTTCCCAAGACTGAAGAAGAGAAGTTCACAGGTTCATTCTTCCCTTCTAACTGAGTTACATTATACTTCATCTCTGGTTCTCTTAGTATTTTAATTTGGTTTTGAACCTTCAATGAATCGCAACCACATGTGAGACCAGTCATTTTCAAATTAACCATTTAGTTTCATTGAACAGTACCTACTCAAAATTAATCCATATGCTTCTGGTATATCCACAACCATAATACATATAAACTGACAAACCTTGGGGTCTACAAAAAAATGAATCAAAACATCTTTTATTTCCCCTATGACTTTAACAACAGATCTATCTAGTTGAATTATTCAAGATGGGAATGGTATGGGTTGGCCGTTAATCCTTTTACATCCTAAAGGTGACATGACATTTTATGAAGCCCCAAAGTCTACTAAACAATTATGTACATTATTATTAAAAATCACAAAATATATAAAAAAAAACTAAGGTTTGAGATTTATACTTTCTCCCAATGATTGCTTCATTTACTTCATCATCGAATTCTATGGCTTATGGGATACTACTAGGCTGTGGATTAAAAGTTTCTATAAGATTCTTCCTTTGCTGAGCAAAATTACATAGTTCAAATAGAGAAATGTTTTCCTTTGTTTTATTAATGTCATCTACGATGTCATACCCCATGCCCTGTTCTTTGGTAGCCTATGTTTTATTTGTGCCAAACTTTCCACAGGTTTACTAATTGTTGCCTTTATTGACTTGTTACCTACTGGGGTTGTCTCTTTTATATTTGTTGGATTAGGCTTAGATGTTGTTTGAGTTGTATTGATAATTTTCTTCATGTTTTCACTAAAATTATTTATTTTGGGCAGTACCGGACTTTCATTCATTAATGGGCTCTACTTCTTGTCGTGACATTAACTGCTGATACTTGACTTGCCTCAGTAGGTTCATATTCACTAAGCCCCAAAGTAGGTGATGAATCCCAAAAAACCATTGTGGTTTCCTCGTTTGTTTGTTATGTCTTACTAGTTTGGGTTTTCTCTTCTTCAATATATGCTAGATGGGTATCTAACAATTTATTCATAACCAGAGTCATTGAATTAATCCATTGTGGACAGATTTTTTCAGAATGAGGTTCTTGGTGAAAGGAACAGAAATGATCCATGCATTCCTCGTTAAAATTTAAAACAGTAGAATTATTCACAGGTAGTCAGGTTTGTCCACTCTCTTCCTTTTTTTGTAATATGGGTTGAATGGATTTCTATAAAAACTAGTTTCCCTATCCTTTTCCATGTCTACTATTTTATTTGACAGCTTATGCACCATTTTCACCGCATTTTCTAGCTCATTAGAATTTTCTTCTCTCAGCTTAGTCAACAGCAAAGGTATTTTTCTTGTGGTATGTTTCAATTTAGGTTCATGTGTATGCTTTTCTATACTATCCAAATATGCCTCTACTTTCGTGGCCTCTTCATAGTTTTCTACCAATATAATTTTACTAGACCTTTTTACAAACATAGTTATTGGTGGATCAAGTGTTGTAGTATAATACTCTATTAGAGACTCTTAAGTTGGTTTATTTGCAGTACTAAATTTATTCAATAAGTTGGTGAATCTATGATTAAAGTATTGGAACTTTTCTTTCTTTTCCATTCTCATAGATAGTAATTCTTTCATGAGAGTGGCTACAGTTTTCTGGTTGCAAAATTTCCCTAAGAATGCCTTTTCAAAACTATCCCAAATTACTATTGAATTAGATTGCAGAATAAAGTACTTGTGATATTCTTTAGGTTCAAAAGTATATTGTAAAAGTATTCAAAACAAATATTGATGGTCAAGATTTAAGAGATTCAAAGCCAGATAAAAATTATGTAAGTGATCTTCAGCAAAAACACCCTTTCCATGACAAAATTTTAGTAATACCTTTTCTAGGTGTTTGGGTAAGTCATGCAATGGAAAAGCTGGGTTGAGTGGCATTCTTTCTCTCCACACAAGTTAATTAACAACAACCATGATTCGAGGTGTAGACTGTCGTGGACACTGACTGAAAACTGAAACTACAGGGGATTTTGGATCTAATTGATCCAGAGGCTAAACAATTTCTTGGATGGATAGACCTACCAATTCTTCAAAATTTTCAACAAGAATCGAATCCTTAGTGTAAGAGGTGAATTTATTGGAATTTTTCCTTCTAGGTAATGCAAAAATTACTTTTAACCTCCTAAGTTTCTTGACGTAGAATCTTTTGTGTCTCCTAAATAGATATACTTCTTGAAATGGGAAATCATACAAATGTTCTGATTATTCTTCTCCAGAACCTGTCTGTTCTTGTTCTTGTTCTTTCGGAAAAATAACTTTAGGGAAAATATTTTTTGGATGATGTCCCATTGAAATCTTCTCTGAAAAGAAATTTTCCTTTACCAGCCATGCACTGGCGGGGCCCTCCTTCTAGCTCCAATTATGTTGATGCCTGGAAAAATCCTAGCTACCAAGTAGTAGGGATTCTCCTCGTTGAATGATCCCAATTAGATCAAACAATGTTTGGTGTGGGGAATTCATCTGGTTCACGGTTCCGGCTACCATATATTATGTTCTTTAGTCTTTTATTCTTTACAGCCGAGTCTAGCATTAATATTTTTTGTTTAAAGAATGATATGTAGGTGCCTAAGATAAATGCAGATATAATCTAAATATAACACTAAACTATTCTATCCCTGGTCAGGGAAAAAATTTATAGTTCAGAGTAATATATTGTAAATGCTCATAAAGATCTAATAGATAGTTGTACCAACATAATAATCACATTCACAGCAGAAAGAATACTAGAGGTAGCTCTAATATAAATAAAACATTTATTTCCCTGTCAACAAAGACATTTATACAGACAGTAGACATTCATGACCAAGTGAATAATTCCATGAGGTTAGAACACTCTCACTATATGATGTACAGAAGCAAGAATAAATAGTTCTAGAGTATGCATTCCACACATTTGGATTAGATATCTGCACAGGCCCTTTGTTCCATCAAAATGATCCATCTTATTAGAAAAGAGGTAGCTCTTTTACAACAATAGTCAAGAATTATTTCACTAGGAAACAACCCTTTCTCAGTGCTGTGCACCTCTTATTTATAGTGTTATAGGCTCTTGAGACTCCCTCGAAACATAGCCAAATTAAGTTACAGAAATCCTAACAAAATATGATCTAGAAGATTCACCATGATCACAATTGTTTTTTGGGAAAACATGCTAGAATGCACATGGTGGATCAGTTTCGAAAATTTAACAGCATGGACTCAAGCTCCATTGTTGAAAATCACAGTTAGAACCTTTCCAATCAATTTGTAATGGTTTTCTTCATCTTTGCATATTCACATAGTGAAATCTCTTACATTATTCGATCAATACTATATATTCATTTAAACCATACACTAATGTATCCTTTAGTCGATTTCACAATTGCCCATCCTCGCTCGATGAATGTGCCTGCAATACATAAAAACACCCTAAGCAATATATATTATTTTGGCACCACCATCATTCACAAAATTTCAACATAATTATATGCATGGATTAATAAATAGAAAACGGATAATGACCAATTCCCTGTTATGCCGGCAAAATTATTAATTTAGGCTTCGGGATGCAAATTTATTAGTTTCTATTAAAAACATTCAAACAAAAAATCAATGGATCAGATTGAATCCAAGATGTATCAGGTCTAATTTGTACCATCAGATCATGCTGGCTTGACATCTCCCTTCCTCTTTTTCAGAGAGCGGGAAATGGGTTTTCCAATTTTATCAATTTAAAATGTTACTTTTCCGCCTCCGCCTTTCCACTTCCACCTTTCCATAAAAAAGAAAACCGAAATTGGAAATGCCAATGTTATGAAACTTAATCCTTCTGCCTCTCCCCTTCCCCTTCCACCTTTTCTTGGTCATTGGATCTTGATCAAAGCGATTCTTAGTCATTAACATTAAATCAAAGTGGATTTTCTACTATAGGCTTATTTCTTGGTCACGCCTAAGTAACTTTTTTACAAGAATCACACTTCAGGATTAGGAAACAAAAACCTTTTGCTCAAGTTTATAGGGAAGACTAAGTATACAGGGAGGCTTATCTGATTTGGGAAACAAGGGAAAGAGTGCCTTCAAAAATAAAAATTTAAAAAGGGGCCCCAAAATGCAAAAACAAATGGGGAAGGAATTGCAAAAGCAACATAATAATACTTAGTTACCTAAACTGGGTTAACCATTTTATCGGGCATAGGTGGTCATTGGAAAAATGAGTATGATCAGAGTGGTGTAGCATGAAAAATGGTGGACAAATTTTCAGCACTCTAGAGTGTTTCTTCTTGAGGACAATCAGACTTAAGGGGGACGGAGGGAGGGGAGGAATTTCATGTCCCCACATTTTGACCAGCAAAAGTGTGGAACTTGCTAAACACCTAGGGGGACTAAGTATCTTTAATTAATTAACATAGGGAAATTTTGCTAAATAATTATTATTAAGGCATGTACTTGATTTTAATTATTGCCATTATTAATTATTGATCAATTTAATACGTGGAAAATAAGTTCCATGTTAGGGGATGCAATGGGAAAGCCAACTTGCCAAGGAGAAGATTTAAAAACTGATAAAAACAAGCAATCAGTGGAAGAATGAAAGTTCCAAAAGCTATGAAAAAATAAGTCATATCTAAAAAGGAAGCATCAGACCAAAGGAGGGTGCATTTTCCATTTTTGAGTTCAATCACAAAAGAAGGGAAGCCAAGAAAAGATGTCATAGGGAAAATAGAAACTCTGGTTCAAGGAAAGCACAGTTTCAAAATGGGATGTAGGATACAAGAATGGAAACATCTTTGAGGACTCAAGCTTTCCAATTACTCATGGAGGGCGCATATGTGGCTAGGGTTAGGGACTCTATGTGGATGAATTTCTCTCATAGGTCACCTAACTACTAAAAAATTCACCACATGTTTATAAAAATATAGGGGGAGATCCATTACTTAGTTTTTAGTTTTATTATGATTGATTGATGTTTATGTGAAGCATTTATTCTACTCAGAGATGTGCGTAAGCCTTTGGGAGATGTGCCCCAATTCCTTCTATCCCCATTATTATTCCTCCCTTTAATTTCTCATTATAGGTGTGGATAAGATGATGATAAAACCATGATATAAGATCATACATATTTTTCATCCATTATCCTCAGTGAAGTCGATCTCCAATGAAGTGGAAGCTTCACTTACGCTCTCATCCATCCTGATCTCAGATATGGGCCTCCTGCCCACTATTTTGAGCCCCATTTGGAGTGGTTAGTAATCCAATTATATTTCATGTGAATAAGTCAGTAAAAATATGCTTAAAATCTATGTAATATCGTAATTTTCTGTCCAATACACTCACATATAGAGTCTTCCATGTATGAGCTTAATTTGTCATTAAAATGAGGGTTTTTTATCAGTTTATTGGCTTAGTAAATGAGTAATGGACATGAACATGAGTATCAGTGATGTAATATGTTAATTAAATATGTATTAGGATATTATAAATTCCATTCTCTTTACGGTTGTCTTTCTGATATGAATTTCATGCTTTACTATACACCCTAGATAGATAACTAGTTAAAATTGACCAGTCTCACAATTTCTTTCATTATGAGATTTATGTTCACCAAAATTCGATTCTGGAAGTTGTTGTGTATCAATAAATGACCCTTCTATCCATAAAAACCTTCAAACATAAAATTAGTTTAGTTTGTACACTATTTGAGCAGCCTCCATTATGCAGGCCTCACCAAGCCAAAATTGTGAAATTCTCCCAATCCTCTCCTAAACTTACCAAACCTATCTAGAACTATTACAAACTATTACAAACCTTATTTAATGTTGTATTAATGTCTTATATCATTTATGTGAATTTCCCCAACACTCTAGTTGAGGGAATATGGAGAAATCTTACAAGTTTTACGGTTGGATGACCCATAATCGTGGAAGTAAGTTTCAACATAGTTGACTATGAAACCTAAATGTTATATGATCTAAATGTGTTAAGGAAAATTAATTATATGTCCTAAAAAATTTCTTGGTTGCTTCCCTCTTCCTACTTCCATGCCTATGAATTGTTTAGTAAAATACCTTTATGTGCATAGTCCAAAATTTTATTGATTGTCTGCAATTTTTATATCAGATTTTTAATTAATTTCGCAGCAGTATTAGTGTTGAGATTTGTATATCAGATCAGAAACATTACAATGATGAATAAGATGATTATGATGAATATGTTTATGAGGATGAGGGTGATGACGATGATGATGTTAAAGATAATTAGGATGATCTTGCAGTGTTAACCATGGTCATATGGGATGCATTACAAGGATTTACACATTAAATGCTTCTTGAGACACTCTTCGTGGTTTAGTTAGGGATATATGGTATAGGCAGGGATAGTAAAGTTGATTGACGTATTTTTCCCAAGTGTGATTAGAGACAACAACAAAAACATGATGATGATGACAATGATTATGATGATGTTAGTAGCGATGATAATTATGATTACTTTTGAGTATGGAAATCCTCCCATGCCTTCAATGCATGCGTCTAGTCAAACCAATCCAAATTTCATTCCAATATGACATATATTTTAAAAAATTCAACGTCAGCCCCACATAGCACATTAATTAATCTATATGTATGGTTTTTGTTTCTTGAATTTTCAGTGTCAACCATGTTTGATTCTAGAAACCCTCCCACACTTTCAATGCATGCTTTAGGTCTAACCATGCAAAATTTTAGTCCAATCCAGCACAAATTTAAAACATTTCAATGTTGGACCCGTGCAATACATGATCAAGCACACCATTTGGGTTAGAATTATAATTGTGCATTTCCTTACTGAGGTTCTCTTTATTGCAAGAATATTTTAATATTATCTACTAAACAAGGCCAACCACGTGAATGTGGCATCTCTTATGGCCCATCCCCCCCCTCACATCACTTACAATTCCCCATAACCCAATAGAATCTATGTAAAAAAAATGTTTTTTTTTGTTATACTTTATAAGATTAAATGTTTCTAATTATAACATATGCGAACAGACAGGAAAATGGAAATAACACTAAGAAACAATTAATTTATACGTACCAATAAAATTCAATATTTCTATTGCAATATTAAATCAAAATATATAGAGTAGATATATTAAGGCATAACTCGTACACTTCATTGGACTTCATCACCTTCTTCATCCAAGTCATCATCTGTATCATCCGATCCAAAGTCAACATTGTAGGGATTGGTCCTATCATCAATGTCGTCTATGTCAGTTATGATCATCCTGGCATCACCGATATCATCTTCATGGGCATTGTCTGCTACATAATTTGATTCAACTAATTGTTTGACATCTTATTCAGGAACATGATAATATAACTCATGTTGATCATCTTCAACATCGTCTTCCTATTTTAGACCATCTTCATTACCTTCCTCTAGGTTATACTTTACCTACCTTCCCCTTGTATCGTGTCTCACAAAAAATGACCAACTTGCTCTACTTGGAACCTCGGAGTAAAATACATGTTCACATTGGATTGGAAGAACATAGGGCTCCGTTCCTGGCTCAAACAAACTTGTATTTACCATGGTAAATCCTTTATCATGTTCAATAATATTTTTATCTGGATCATGTTGATTTAATCGTAACCTGTAGCATTTAACAACCAAAAAAACTGCCTTGATGGATTTAAATTCACACTGAATAATATCTTCCAGATACCCATAGTATCGATTTTCTAAGAGTTATGGATGTCTGTCACTTCTAGAGGAAGCATTGGCCCCCTCAAAGACTGTAGATATCCCATAATATGATGTTTTCTTCATTTCATCCAACGTTTTGATGTGCTATCTATAGCCATCGCACCACATAGCCTTATGGTGTCTTACCTACAACAAGCCATACACGAAAACATTACAAAATGATCCAATAATTATGATTAAGTGCATGTTTATGCTATATAGGGAAAAAATCAATGTGTTCATCAATATGTTTGCAAAAAAAAATAGTGGAGTTGATTAATATGATTTCCTACTTATATTTTAAACCATATCCTAAATCGATTTCCCTTTGTGAAATATTGGTATCTCCATTGTGATGTGCTACTTTAACAATTAAAGCCACACCTTCCCATGATATTCCATCACCAGATTGTTCACATTGTTCAATCTATACCTTCATCTAGTCAATATTGTTTGCAGTGTATAAATGAATTGCATCCCACTCTCGACCAACGTCGAGCAAAATATATGATAGTAATTTTGACATAAATCATCAATCCAGGAGTTCGTAAACTTAGAGGTGTACACAAAATATATGCAGGATTAACGTATATCTAACTTATGTTAATTGTTTAAAAGAAACAATCATACTAAGGTCGTTGAATCCAAATCTAAGAAATAAAAAATGGCATAAAGTAAATTCAAGAAAGCGTGACACTACATGAAATTAAATCTATTCGCAAAAACACATGAGATCCTATTGAAAGTCAATTTGATCAAGAAAACAAGAATATGAACAAACTGATTTATGAAAGCATGTAAAAAAATACAAATAAAAAATAGATGTGAGCTCATGGTAAATATATACTAACAATTCATAAGAAATAAATCCAAATTAATATGAGAGAGAGCAAAATGATTTGCATTAAAGCATCATCTCCATTACATAATAATCAAAATCTTGTTAGGATAATGATATCAAAATCTTATTAGGATTATAATCCTCCATTGTCTAATTTGGTCAATTATGTCTAAATCTAGAGTATGTCTAAATGAGGATTCATTTCAGTCTATTTTTAGTCACTAGCACCATTGGGTCCACTGGAGTCCTTTCAGTTTATTTTTAGTCACTAGCACCATTGGGTCCACTTGGCCTAATTGGGGCACATGTGCTAGTTACTAAAGTGTGGGGAACACTAATTGAGGCCAAATGTAACTAATTTCAGTTGCATGCATTATTTTAGGATCCTCCTAAATCAATCCCTACAATTTAGGAGCCACTAGGAGTGTCGGAACCCACCTCCTTCAGTTGAGTTTAGTTAGTGACTAGTTAAGCCTAGTTAGGAGTCAATTACATCCAGTTACATTTAGTTGGTTCCAGTCATTAATTGATTGCATGTGGGAAGGCACAATTCCTCACCTGCCACACTTAGTTAGGCTAGTTAACTAGTTCTAACTGACTGGTGCACTCGTTGAGGCAAATGGGGCTAACTAGTTGAGTTCCAATAACGATTTAGACATGTCTAGTTATCCATGAAGTAAGGTAGAGTCATTCAATTTGAATTCCTCTCTCATGCATTCGAACTGACTGGTTATTAATAATAGTGTACTATATTGTAATTAATTATCCAATTACTTTTGATTAATGAAAGCATTCACAACTACAAGCCATTTTTTGCACTGTTTCATTCTTCAATTCCTAAGTAAAATTGTGTGATCTACTCTGTGAGTTGTGTGTCAATCCATAGATGTATGTTATCAATTTAATATTGTATCATATCCTTGGCAAGAAAAGGCACTTCTTCGTTCTACAGATCTCCTACTGGATCAATTTTCTTGAGCAAAATTGCTCCTTCCAGCACTGCACTAGAAGCTGAAGGTTTACCACTTAATACCCCAAGTAAAGGAATTGTTGATCAATAATTCTTGATCAACTATGATGGGTGTGATGGAAACCTAAAATGTACAGGTTTTCCAACCTTACTTTGTCTTTTTGTGTAATTGCAGGTATAACTTCAAATGGATTCATCAATTCCTCTTCTCACCCCATTCACAAGCTATTCGGAATGAAAGATGAAGATGATTGCATCTCTGAAGAGACAAGATATATATGAGGTGAATATTGGAATTGGTGAAATGTATTCTGAGAGTGAGAATGATTGGCTAAATGAATGTGATGCATCTTATGTAACAATAGGTCTTTCCCTTTCTCCTAGATTGCGCTACCTCATTAAATTTGTTGAATACCCAAGGGATCTCTGGACAAAATTGGCCAAAAACTTTGGAAATATTAATGAGAATCATAATAGCACTTTGGAGACAACATACAGCACCATAAGAGTTCTTGATCCAAAATTCCTAGCCTCTATACTCTCTAATGAAGTTGTTTAATATGAAGAAGAAGCATAATCTTCTACACAGTCAATTCGAATTGAAGAAAGTCTCCTTGTAGTGACTCCTTCTCCTGATGCTCCAGAAGTTTATGAGATATTTGATATCTCATATCCTCATATGGTTGATATATAATAATATATTCAAATATCCTATATTTAAGAAAAACACTGCTGCACTTCTATGCAAACACTCTCCAATGATTCTCCTTTAAATTCTGTGCAAAATTGGCCAGTATTTGCTTTCGAAAGTGAAGAGAAATTTGATTTGTCTCCCTCTAATGTTGTTGATGGTGTGACAATATGTAATAATTTGGATATTTTGGAAAAAATATCATATTACAAGAGTGATATATTCTCTCCCCATGATCTAGATCTTCCGGCAAGTTCTTGCAGGATTGCATGCACAAAAATTCATAATTTTGAAGAAGAAGAAAAATGTGCATCTACTGTCTCGGTGGACCATACTCTTGGATATTATATGAAACTTATTGGATCTGATATGATATTATTTGGATCTTATTTTATATTTCTTGGTTCAATATTCCAGGTTCATGATCTTTCAGTACTGCTTGTAGCCGTTCTCATCAATTTTGTGAAAAAACAAGTACCACAAGTCTCCTTCAAAACTATTGCCGGGGATTTGATTTCATTTCAAAGTTTTGGATCTGATATGAAACTATTTAGATATTATTTATTTTATGATATGATATTATTTGGTTCAAATTTTAAAATACAAGAGCTTTCAGTCATGCTTGTAGCCGCTCTCACCAATTTCGGTGTGAAAAATCAAGTACTGCAATTCTTCTTCAAATTTGCTGCTGGGGATTTGGTGTTAGTTTCCTCTTATGACGCTGCTGATATTTTATTTTTTGATTCATTATATATTTATGAATCTATATCATATTATGGATCTCAAGCATTCACTCTCCACAATCCCATGGCTTCTCTATCTTTGGTCACATGCTCGACTCCTCACAGAACTAGTAAAGAGGAAGACATTTTGCATCCGCCTGGACACTTGATCCTAACACTTGGGGATGATTTTACCACTCATGGTTTTATATTCATGGATGCAACATATAATTTTCTTTAGTGTTCCTCACATGGTTCGAATCCTCAAGCATCTTTTCTCACTTATCATTTGATTTCAGCTGCTCTGCATGGGTCTAGTTTTCATCCAACAACTGTATATATTTCTTATTTAGTTGAGCATATTATTGTTCTTACAAAGAGGAAGATTACTCCATATATAATGAAGGATACTTTCACATGTCAGGCCCCAGGATACCTATGCACAAAAGAACCAGATTGATCCTAATTCTACCTGCTTAGTAAGAGGGGGGGCTTTTTTCCCATGTGGTTTTTCCGTCGGCTCCTTGTATTGAGAAGTTACTTTACTTTACTTGATGTAATGGGTGACCTATGGTATTAGTTACCAGGGCCCACAAATTTTCCAAGTTATCATTCAGGGGGGGGTTTAGGATTATAATCCTCCCTTGTCTAGTTTCACCAATTATGTCTAAATATGGAGTATGTCTAAACCAGGAGTCCTTTCAGTCTATTTTTAGTCATTAGCACCTTTGGGTCCACTTGTCATAATTGGGGCACATGTACCAGTTAGTAAAGTGTGGAGAAAACTAATTGAGGCCAAATTCCACTGATTTCTTTTGCATGAATCAATTTAGGAGCATCCTATATCAATCCCTCCAATTTAGGATCCATTGGGAGTGTCAGAACCAAGCTCGTTCAGTTGAGTTAAGTTAGTGACTAGTTAAGCCTAGTTAGGAGTTAGTTACATTCAGTTAGCACTAGTCATTGATTTATTGCATGTGGGAAGCCACAATTCCTCGCTTACCATACTCAAATAGGCTATTTAACTGATTCTAACTGACTAGTGCACTGATTGAGGCAACTGGGGCTAACTAGTTGAGCTCTAATAATGATTTAGACATGTCCAGTTATCCATGAATTTAGGTAGAGTTATTCAATTTGAATTCCTTTATCATGCATTCGAATTGATGGGTTGTTAATACCAGTGTATTACATTGTAATTAATTATCCATTTACTTTTGATTAATGAAAGCATTCACAGCTGCAAGCAATTTTTTGCACTGTTTCATTCTTCAATTCCTGAGTAAAATTGTGTGATCTATTATGTGAGTTGTGTGTTTATCCATAGATCTATGTGCTATATTTAATAAATCCAATCCATGAATAAATCTTAAAATACATAAAATATTTATCTACATCCACATCACTATAGAGGTATCTAGTCAAATGAGGAGAGAACCCTCTTATTTACACACAAATGCTTTGAATAACAAGATAAACAAATCATAATTACAATCCGTTGTTCTCTCAACTTATCCCTTCAAATTCTCCAACATATCGACTTTTATCTCAACTTATCCCTTCAAATTATCCATAATATATTGGAAACGATATTCTATCTCCATGATCCTCTCCTTGAAATTAGCTTGAATTACACCTTTCAAATCTTAAAAACATGGAGAAAACATCAAATGGAGATTTTGAATACTCCTTGGTTTAAAGATTCAAATATCCCTACATTACAAATCTCACAAAAATATTTGAGATATATATGAAAAATATATTAATTTCTAATATTTAATCAATAATTCTCTTAAAAATACTCAAACCAAATAATTTGGAAAATGGTAATATAGACCCATATGTATTATGAAAGTGGTGGAGATTAATGGTTTTATGGAAGGATAAAATAGGAATAAAGGTGACAAATGGTATATGATAGTTAATAAAATGTCATATTTTTGCGATCAAACATTCCCCCCAGCTTAACTTGTTGCATGTCCTCATGCAACTATGCATTGATTCTCTTTAAAACTTTTGAGTTTGTAGCTGGAGCTTTACATGATGATGGTATGTAACAATAAATCATTCCATGATTTGAAATGCATGAGTGGCAGTGATTTTGTTATGGTTGGTTCTTATGTGACAACTATACATATATTAAATGTTGGTTTTTGTGTTAACAACATTCATTCATTTACTTGTATTTTTGTTGCAATACATAAGATTTAAAGGTATACATGCATTGGAAATCATGAACTATCAATGTAGATTAGAAAGTATTTTTTTCATATAATGAATCATGCCAATATATAGAGAAATGTTATTTCAAATTTCAAAAAAAGCATAGTTTGGGAAATACATGTTATTTAATGGTAAATAAGATGTTGAATATGTAAAATGATAATGAATAGCTCCCCCCCTCCCCTCCCCAACTGAAGATGTATTATGTTTATGAAATGGAGAAAGAGAATATAATCATGGTGAGGTAATTTTCCAAATTTGTTTATTTCTATCATTCAAGAAATTTCATGATTAAATATTAGAAAAGAACATACCTTCACTTACCTTAAGAGTTGATGAACAATGCAAATAGGAATATGGTTGCTACTGCTGGATCATAGAATTTGAACTAAAGGATTTGAACTGCTACTAGGTTGAATCAATCAAGAATTGAAAGCTGAAAGTTGAACTTTGGTACTATTATATGGTTGGAAGTATGCTACAAAACATTTGATGGTATCATGAAAAATATATAGTTTTCATCTGTTACAAAAATCGATGGTACAATTCTTACCATGCGACGACACCAATGTGATGAAATCTCACCATTGATGAATGTAGTTAACCAATGTGAGGCAATCTCACCATTGATGTCAATGAGTGCCAATGTACCAAAGTAAATATCGCGAAGTGTGAATAGATGAGTTGATGTCGAGCTACTTGCAAGATCTAAGGATCAAGGGACATTGATGTATTCCCATGACTATTAGTGAGAGAACTTTCCATTAAGGCATGCAAGCCTCAAGGTACTAAAAATGGACTATAGTCTCTATCCCAGTAGTATGTTGAGGTCGATGGGGAAAGACTTGTTGAAAGGTGGGCCTTCAGGAATCCCACATCAGTCGACAGGAGTTGTACAGAATGAGTGGTAGGACTATAGATAAAATATCTCACATTCAAACCATTTTTATGGCAAGGAAAACAAAGTAATGTAGTCATGGAAAGGAAAATTAATGGTTTTATTCATAAGGAAAAAGATGAACTAAAAATCAGGAAAATGTGTGTGGCTCATAAACGTAGACATGCAGGAAGTCATGATGTATAAGGAAGTGAAAAACTTGAATGTAACATGTATGACAAATAACCTTGGAAGGAGAAGGGAAAGTGATAATTCCACAAAGTAATTGGTTTTCTGAAATATTGTTGTGTAGCAAAAAATGTTATGACATGTGTGATGAAAATAATAGATTCTTCAAGATTTCAATAAAGCATGTTTATTCTAAAAAGTTTTTAGATTTCTAAATATCACTTCTGCATGAAATTGGATCATCTCCAAACCTGCAAAAAGTTAGCACTAATCCTGCAGCAAAATTGTGAAAGCATCGAAATAGATAAATTGCAGAAAGCATGTGCTTAGCAAATCAAATGCAAAATAAAGTAAAATATGTTTTTATACCTGAAAGCAATAACACACCTTAAGAGATCCACTTTTTCAAAACATGTTTTGAAGTGACTTGCAAAAACGTATTAGCGTCAGATGTATCAAAACATGAATTAATGTTTTGAGAAGATCCAAAAACTTGTTTTTACAAATAAGATATTTTTTTTTATGTTTTTTTTTTTTAATTGTTTGTGAATTTATTTATTTTTTTGTTTGTTTATAAAAACCCTCTTTTAAAACAATGAGAATAAACAAAATATTTTTATATGTTTTTGTTTTTATTTTCATTATATGTTTTTTTCTTTTAATTTGGATTGGTATATATATATATATATATATATATATATATATATATAAACTAATTTGAGTTTTTTTTTTGTAACTAGGGCAATCAACAACTGGAGCTGGGTTAGTACTTGCATGACACATGGTCCACGGATCCATTTCTACTACCACTATACCACTAGGTGCCCCACACCTGCCACAAGACATGGGACACAGGTAAATAATGGTGGTATTTGAACTCCTGACCTCCAATTTACAACAACTTCATAACAATTGAACCGCCAATGAGCCACACCCATGCAGGCTAACAAATTTTAGTTTTATTATAAATTTTTATTTTATTTTTTAATATTTTTAATTGTTTTGCAATTAGATCAAAAATAAAAACAATTTAAAGAAATTACTAACTATCATGATAAAAATGAAACAAAAACTATCACTTTATCATTGTATCCATTTTCTCTCTCTGTGCACACACTGTTGTGATTAATACCAAAGGGTATTAAAATGTTTTAGATCCAGTGCTCACATATTTATGAGAAATATTTGCATGTGTTTCTAAATTATGGGAAATTGATAAATTTGTTGAATTTGGTTGTTGTACACAGAGGTGCAGGTTATTTATGCCAGGAATAATCAAGTAAGCAACATTTAGACTTAATACACCTCTCAATACATTGTGAAAAACATGTACTACACTAATAATATTGTTTGAACCACTCAAACTCCCTGCAAGAACATCATTATGGCCTACAATATACTTAGTTACTGAGTCCAATACAATGTCTACACCAAGTGCTAATGCTTTCTAGTTAAGAGGTGTTGCAAAAGTACAATCTATACAAACAAATACACCCTTTCTATGAAATATCTTGGAGAGTAACTCAATATCAATACAACCATAAGTGTTTGTGGGAAACATCCATTACACTATAGAACTCTCAAAACTATTCAATTAATCCCTTACCATCCTTACTACATGTATGCTCTGCAGATGGCTCCTCTTTGCATCCTTCTACCAGGAAGGAGGCTAGATCAATTTAAAATATCTATAGATATTCATATAGTGGTAGGACATCATCTTTCCATCTGTTTGTCATGTACCTAAAGTCATATAATAGTATAAGCTCAATATGTTAATTATCTCAATGGCTGATAGTTGAGTGATCCATTGTCTTTATATGTTGGTTGCTTCTTTCTTCGAGTTTGGGTTTGAACCTCAGAACTTTAAGGATGATCGTATTACATATTTTGAGGTCATATGAATGTATTTTGAGGTGCTCCCTTTACATATATTTTTGAATCTACTACTGGTAAGACTAATGGTTCAACCACTCTTTAATGGTGATGTCTATGCCCATGATACTACTTGTTATTTTATTTATTTTTTAATTATTAGACAAGTCAAACCCCTAGATATGATGGTACGACATTTTTCTTGCAATTATAACTGGTGTCCATGAATATAAGTGCTTTACATTGATCTAGGCATCATTACAGATGCAAAAATAGCGGGTCCATTTTTCGTATCTCTCTTACACATTTCAGAATTTGTTATATATCTTACTTTTCACTTATCAAGAATTGATTAAATAATTTGCAAGGTTATACACTTCCTTACCCGCAACTATAGAAAAGGAATAAACCAGAGGTCACCTAGTAGTAATTCAATCCAATAGTAGGAACATCAAAATTCTAGTTACCTGCAACCAATTAGAGTTATGCTGCTAGGGCTTGGTATCATTACAAGGTAGGATTAGCACGCTTCATGTTATTTTTTTATCATTTAATCAATATTATCTAGGATCTTATCTGAGAAAAAAAATGCACAACAATAATCACAAGAGACAAGAGATACAAACAGTTTTCCTAGGGAAACCATAAAGGAGAAAACCCCCCAAATTCCTAAGAGATAGAATGAGCATGAATGGAAAAATTAAAACAAAAAAAAAACAAATATGATCTCCAACAGTTGTTCTCTCTCTCACTTGTCTGACCTCCTATTCTCTCACTCATGCGCTACAGTTAAGTGAGTGTGTATAACAAATAGAGAGTCTCACTCTCTATTTATACTAGTTTTCGACTTGACAATTACTTAGCAAGGATGACATCTCTAGGAGAGTCTAATAACCCTAGTGCCCCTCAACTATGGTGACTTTACCCCCCTGATCAACAAGGAGGCTAAACCTCAACTCAATTGTGGGGACTATTTCCTCGACTTATAACGGAGGGTTAACCTCATTGACTTTGCATGACTTTGTTATATTAATGACTCTCCCAATAGGAACATCAGTGTACAATGGAATACAAATGATTCTCCTGATAGGAATATTGGGGTATAATATAAGTGAATACGTTCTGAAGTTACAAATACATCAACACTCCCTCTTAACTAGGAAGGTATTCTCTTGACACAATTCATCATCACAAGTCTTCTTCTCTAGATCATCATCAAAGCTGGATCATCACTAAATCATCATCAAAGATGGATCATCACTTAATCATCATCAAAGCTATATCATCACTAGATCATCATCATCACTACTTTCATTATCTCGATAAAATAGTGGTATCTCTCAATTCTACTCGTCAAAGGAAGTTCTACAGATCCAGCACCTTTTTCATGCTGGTTGTAGGCCTATCCTCCATGTAGGAATTCATATTCTTCAGCTCTTACATCTAACAATGGGAGTCCCATCCTCCTACCTACATTGGAAAGGCCCACCCATCACTTATATCTAACCATGGAAGGCCCAGCCTGTCACCATGCCAGAAAGGCCCAACCCTTACATATGACCATGGGAAGGCCCATCCTGGCCCCATGTCAGAATGGCCCCAGCCCTTACATCTGACCATGGGAGGGCCTAGATTGCCCCCATGTCAAAATGGCCCAGCCCTTACATCTAATCACGGGAGGGCCCACCCTACCCCCGTGCCAGAATGGCCCAACACTTATATTGTTATATTTTTAACATTTAAGCTATATGATATTAGGATCTTATCTCAGAGAATAGCAAGCACAACAATCAATAACAAGAGACAATGAACATAATGATTTTCCTCGGGGAAACCATAAACAATAAAACCCTACAACTTCCTCAAAGATAGAATTAGGACCAAAAGTAAAACCTAAAGATAGTAAGATGATCTCCCAACCGCAGTAGTATCTCTCTCTATTGTCCCAGCTTCTTCTCTCTCTCTTAGTTATGCGCTACAACTAAGTGTGAGTGAATGTGTATGTATGTGTGTTGAATAGAGAGGCTCCTTGTCTATTTATACTAGTTCTCGACTTGACAATAACTCACTAAGGACGACTTCTCTAGGAGATTCTAATAACCCTAGGGCCCCACAACTGCGGGGACTTTAACCCTTGATCAATAAGGAGGATTATACTCTATGACTTTACATGACTTGTTTACATTATTGAATCTATCGATTGGAACATCGGGGAATGACATGACTCAATTACATTACAGATACTTCCCGGAATAAACATCGAGGTACAATACATAACATATACAAGTGAATACATTCTGAAGTTACAAATACATCAACACTCCCTCTTAACTAGGAAGGTATTCTCTCGACACAATTTATTAGCAAAAGTATTCTTCTCTATATCATTTGGATCATCATCAATTCATCTTCATCTTCAAGTCGTCTTCATTGTCAAGTAATCTTCATCATCAAGTCATCTTCATTAAGTATGGATCATCACTGGATCATCACTTGATTTGGAGCATCACTGGATCATCATCAAGTCTGGATCATCATTGGATCATCATCAAGTATGGATCATCACTTGATCTAGATTATCACTGTTGGATCATCACTTGGTCATCATCACTAGTGCTATCTCAATTCTACTCATCACAGGAAGTTCTACAAAGCCATCCCTTTTTCATGATGGTTGTAGTCCTAGCCTTCATGTAGGTCTTCATTGTCTTCAACACTTATATCTAACCATGGAATGAACCATGTTAGAAATTCTCTCCCAGCACTTACATCTGACCATGGACAGAACACATCCAAGAACCATGTCAAAAAGGCATGCACAGCACTCACATCTGACCATGGGAGGAACACATCCAAAACCCATGTGAGAAAAGCCCAACACTCACATATGACCTCATCTTTTCACAAAGGATCTACACTTACATCTGACCTCATCATGTCAGAAAGGATCTGCGCTTACATCCAACCTCATCATGTAAGAAAGGATCTGCACTTACATCCGACCAGATCATGTCAGAAAGGTGTTGCACTTAAATCCAACCTCATCATGTCAAAAAGGATATGCACTTGGATGCAAACTCATCATGTCAGAAAGGCTCTGCACTTACATCCTATGATGTGAGAAAACATCCCTCAATAACATTAGAATGGCTCTGCACTGATCATGTGGTAACAGAACCCGTAATCACATTAGAGCATCTCTGCAATTATATCTGATCATGTGGGAACATATCCCTCAATCACATCAAAATGGCTATGCACTAATCATGTGGGAACACATCCCACAATCACATCAGAATATATCTACAGTGATCATGTGGTAACACAACCCACAATCACATCAGAGCATCTCTGCACTTCCATATGACCATGTGAAGCTTAGCCTTCCACCATGCCAGAAAGTCCAATAAACACATCAATTCCCTTTGGAGAGAATGTCGATTTGGAGAACACTGAGTTTCTCCCTGAAGTACTCAAAATTTACTCTATATAATGGTTTGTTTAGTACATCATCTATGTGCTCATCCGTTGCAACATACTAGAGCTTCACTGCTCCTCTCTACACCATATCCGTGATATAGTGATACTTGATCTTGATATGCTTTCACTTGTCATGGAACACTAGGTTCTTCGACAGCTTCACACAACTCTGGTTGTCACAATATATACAAGTAGCATCCATCTAGAGATCAAATAAATCATACAGTAGCTTTCTCAGCCGCACTCCCTCACAACAAGCTGAACAAGCTGCACATACTCTGCTTCGATTGTATTTAGTGCCACAGAGGATTGCTTCTTACTAAACTAGGACATCACACCTGATCCCATACTGAAGCAACACCTTTAAGTGCTCTTTCTATCAATGGCACTGCCTACCCATTCCGAATCCACATCACCTTCTAGGTTAATCTTCTAATTCACCTCATACTTAAGACCATAATCAACTTTACCCTTTATGTACCTCAGAATATGCTTTGCAGCAATCAAGTGAACATGTCTTGGATCTGTCAGGAACTGGCTTGATGTGTTCATAGCAAAGCAAATATCTGGTCTCATATTCATCAAGTACATCAAGGACTCAATCATATGACGATACATCGTAGCATCAACCACTTCTGATGAAGCATCACTCAATAGCTTCAGGTTCGATGCCGTAGGTGTGGTCATGGCCTTGTATTCCATCATCCAAACCTCTTTAGGATCTCTACTGCATACTTCCCTTGTCCTAGGGAAATTGCATCTGCATTCTGCCACACCTCAATGACTAGAAAATAGTGCATTATACCCAAGTCCTTCATTTTGAACTCGGTAGCAAGATTCTTCTTTGTATAAGCAATAAACCCATCCTCATATGTTACAATTAGACCATCTGCATATAGTACGAGTATCATTGGGTTCCCTTCTTCAACCTTGTAGTAAAGGTTGGAATCCACTTTACGATTGGTAAAGCCCAAACTAGATAGGAAGCTATCAATCCTTCCATACCATGTCCTGGGTGCATGTTTCAAACTATACATGGCTTTCTTTAACTTACACACATGAGTCTCTATGTCATGTGTTTCAAAACTTAGTGGTTTCTCCACATATACTTCCTCTTCTACTACACCATTCAAGAAATTTGTCTTGATATTCATCTGGTGTACTTTCCACTTCTTTACTGCAACTAAAGAAAGTACGGATTTGATGGAAGTATATCTGGCTATAGGATAAAAATTTTCTTCATAATCTATTCCTTCTTTCTAGGAGAAACCACGAGCCACAAATCTTGCTTTATATTTCTCTATGCTACCATCTGCAGCATGCTTGATCTTATAGATCCATTTGGAAGTCACAACAGACTTCCCCTCTGGTCTTGGGACAAAATCCCAAACATCATTCTTCATGATCGATTGATACTCTTCGATCATAGCATCCTACCATTCTTTCTTTTCGGTCGCTTCTTCATAGTTGGAAGGTTCTTTATCAATGAAGTCACATAATAGGGTTACATAACCGAAGCAGGACCTAGTTCTTTTCTTTTCTATGTGTATCTCTTTAGGAGCCCCATATCTTTCTGCACCTTGAATAGCTTCTCGTACCCAAGTAGGTTTCCTCTTGTGAGGATTCTTCTCCTGAGGTGGATCTACAGGTTCTTCTATTTCTCGATCTTCTTTTGGAATTTCTTTGTTCATGGTTGTGTCATGAATTTTGGGTACTTTTGTTTCTACAGGTTCTTCCACAGGTCTCTTTTTGTATTTGTTGTAAGCTGAGTCTTTGTCAAATGTTACGCATCTACTGATGTTGATCTTCTTGAATACTGGGAAGTATATTCTATAAGCCTTCAAGCTTTCAAAGTATCCCACAAATATACCCTTCCTTCTTGAAGGATCTAACTTTGTCCTCTTTTATTTTAGAATGTGTATGTACACTGGACAACCAAATATTCTTAGATGACTAACTTTTGGTTTCTTGCAGAAAAATACTTCTTTAGGTGTCTTGTTCTTGAGTACTTTATGTGGAGTACAGTTCTGTACATACACGGATGTTCTAGCCTCTTCTGGTCATAGATGCATGTGAAGATATTAATCATGAAGCATTGCCCTTTCAGCTTCTATGATCATTCTATTCTTTCTTTTTGCAACCCCATTCTGTTGTAGATTATATGGAGTGGTCAACTCCCTATTAATCCCTAAATCCTTGCATAAATCCTTGAATTCATTTGATGTGAATTCTCTGCCATTGTCTAATTGAAAAATCTTGATCTTCTTCTATGTGTAGTTTTCGATCAAGGATTTTAATTCCTTAAAGTTGCTGAATACTTCGTCTTTTTTCTTCATGAAGTATATCCATGTCTTCCTAGAAAAATCATCAATGAAATAAACATAGTATACATACCCGCTTAATGAACTGGATGACATCAGAGTGAATGATTTCCAATATTCCTTTAGCCTTGATTTCACTACTTGGAAATGTCTTCTTTGTATTCTTTCCTTTCGCACATCCCTTGCATACTCCTTCATGTTTTTCTTGTATTTCTGGAATACATTCAACAACTTTTATTGTAAGTGGTAGTGCCCTATAGTGTACATGTTCAAGCCTTCTATGCCAAATTTCATTCAGTTCTATTGAGTTATGAACCAAATCTTGTTCTGGTTGGCCCTTTAATCTGTATAGTCCTCCCTCTTATTCTCCAGTTACTACTACATCATCAACAATCTTTCCTTTTGTCCACATGAGACTTGGCCATCTATAAATGAACCTATTATACCTTTTGCATCCAATACAGAGATGGATAGAAGGTTCTTCTTTAGTCCTCGTACGAATAGGACATCCTTCATTTTCATATACTTTTCAGAGTCTAATTTGTAGGAGGATTCTCCACTACCTTTTATTGGATATTGGTAGTCATCCCCAAGTTTCACCTTGTGGGGTGATTCATGTCTTGATAGTTTCACAAATGATTCTTTGAATCCTGTCATGTATTTGGAAACCCCACTGTCTATAAGCCAATCATTTCTTCAATGTGTGATTTTTCCCATGAGAGCGGAAATCAAAACATAGTCTTCATCACTTGAAGAATCATCACTTTCTTATTTGATTCTCTTATTGAAGGCTCATCATCTTATATAGAATGAGCATGATATCTTTTTTTGTTTCCCTTCCTCCTGTGAGATCTATCTTTTTTTCTATGACAATCTCTTACAAGGTTTTCTCTTTCATCACATTTAAAGAAAATGTACTTAGACAAATATTTGTTAGACTTTGTAGTGTTTTTCTTTTGGTGACAGTGCATACCTTTGTGATGGTCTGTTCTAATTTTCTTGGACTGTATTGTGAGAGCTTGATCTTAACTTCCCATCTTTTCTTCTTGAGATGATATTCCAGCTTCTTCTTGTGAGCATTCCTCCCACAGTCTGCTAAACTTAACTAGCTTCTTTCTGGCACAAATCCCTTGAATGAAAGAGTCTTGTGCCCTAGGAAGACCATTCAAGGTGGTCATCACAATTTCTGCATTCTCTACTTATTCATCTACCACTTCCATTTGTTCCTTGATCTAAGAGACCCTTGTAAAGTAATACTAGATGGTATCCGCATTCTAGATATTTACATTCTTCAATTGGTTTCTTAGAGTCATCTTTCAGTTTATGTTCCCTTCAAATAACTTGGTCAGGGCATCAAACATCTCTTTAGGTGTCTTTAGAGAGGACACCTATGGTATAAGGTGATCCTTCATTGAATCAACAATAATCCTCTTATACATGACCAATTTATTCTTGTGTAAGGCCTTAGCCTCATCTCCCTCTCGAACTGGAACCTCTTCATTGATGCAAGAGTCCAACTCATTTTCTTCTAGGACCAGGGATATCCTATACTTTGAATCTCGAAAGTTATTAGCTCCCTCAAGATTTTCATCAAGATTGTTATGATGATACATCTCAACAGAGAACCTCAAATGGAAATGCAAAATATTTAGATATTACTAGGTTAAGATGTCGGATTTGGATCTAGAGCTGAATTTCTGCAGAGCTGGTTTTCTAGTTTAGGAGAAGATTAAGGTTTGACTTTCCTAGAGTTATACCCATCCAAAAACATTGATCTTGATCTCTAAACTTTGATTTTTGGGAGGAGATCAATCCAAGCCTGGGCTCACTCAAAAATTCAACTTATGTGGAAATCCCTAATTTATGGCAGTAGTGTCAGGTTAAAAATTGAAAATGCTCAGAATCAGATTCTGCTTCGACAGAAATATGCACCCTAGAGAGGAGAGTCAACCCAACCTCCTTTTGCTGAAAATATGTGGAGAGAGATCCAAAAATTAGGAAGCCCTAGCTTCAGTAGCTGTACAATGTCTTCTTCTCAGGTTAGCTCTGATACCATGTTATATTTTTAACATTTAAGATATATGACCTTAGGATCTTATCTGAGAGAATAAAAAGAACAACAATCAATCAAAAGAGACAATGAACACAAAGATTTTCCTTGGGGAAACCATAAAGGAGAAAACCCCGCAACTTCCTCAGATATAGAATCAGCACCAAAAGTAAAACCAAAAGATAATAAGATGATCTCCTGAAAATAGTAGTCTCTCTCTCTCTCTCTCTCTTGTCCCAACTTCTTCTCTCTCTCAGTTATGCACTACAGCTGAGTGTGAGTGAATGTCTATTTATGTGTGTTAAATAGAGAGGCTCCCTCTCTATTTATACTAATTCCATACTTACCAATAACTCACTAGGGCCAACTTCTCTAGGAGAGTCTAATAACCCTAGGGCCCCACAACTGCAGGGACTTTAACCCTTGATCAATAAGGAGGTTTGTACTTTATGACTTTACATGACTTGTTTACATTATTGAAACTCTCGATCTGAGTATCGGGGCATGACATGACTCAATTACATTATAGATACTTCCCGAAATAAAAATTGGGGTAGAATACATAAGATATAAAAGTGAATACATTCTGAAGTTACAAATACATCAACATATATCTAACCATGGGAGGGTCAAACCTTCCCCCTTGTTAGAATGGCCGCAGCCCTTACATATGGCCATGGGAGGGCCCAGCCTACCCCCATGTCAAAATGGCCTAGTTCTTACATCTGACCATGGGAGGGCCCAACCTACCCCCATGTCAGAAGGGATATGCACTTACATCTAACCATTGGAGGCCCCGCCTACCACCATGTTAGAAGGGCTCTGCACTTACATTTGACCGTGGGAGGCCCTGCCTGGCACCATGTCAAAAGGGCTCATGGAAGCATCACTTCCCCTTGGAAGGAATCTCGATTTGGAGAACACCAAGCTTCTCCTTGAAGTACTCAAACTTCATTCTATCCATTTTTAGCATAGAATCACATCAGGGCTGATTACGTCCAAGGATAACCTTCGAGCTTCGATAGGACCGATTACATCCGAGGAAAACATATAGGACCATTTATGTCTATGAAACCTATGAGCTTAGCCAAGATTTTATGCTCAGATAACTCATCTCATCGGCTATGCTGGAAATCCCTCTTTTGAGAGATCTCGATCTAGATCACAAACTGGAGCTTCACTGCTCCTCTCTCCCAAGTAGTTGAGCAAGTAGCAACATATTTTTCCTCGGCTATACTCAATGCCATGCAGGACTCCTTCCTACTAAAACAAGAGATCACACCTGATCCCATACTAAAGCTACACCCCAAAGTCCTCTTCCTATCCATTACACTTCCCAATCTGAATCCACATAACCCTCTAGGTTAATCTTATGATTCGTATCATACTTGAGCCCATACTCAATGATACCCTTCAGGTACCTCAAAATATGCTTTGTAGAAATCAAGTGAACATGTCTTGGATTTGTCAGTAACTGGCTCAATGTGTTCATAGCAAAGCAAATATATGGTCTTGTATTCTTCAGGTACATGAATGACCCAATCATCTAACAATACATCGTAGCATCAACCATCTCTAATGAAGAAACACTCAATAGTTGTAGGTTCGATGTCATAGGTGTGGTTATGGCCTTACAGTCCATTGTCCTGAACCTATTCAAGATCTCTATTGCATACTTCCCTTCTCCAAGGAAGATTCCATCCACACTCTTCCATACCTCCAAGCCTAGAAATTAGTTCATCTTATCCAAGTCCTTCATCTCGAATTCAGAAAAAAAGTCTCCTTCTTGAAACTTTAATGAGTTCCACTTTCCCTGTCAGGAAAAAGTCATCGACATATAACAGGAGCATCACTAGTCTTCTGCTTTCAACCTTGAAGAAAATGTTGGAATATGCTTTACTCTAAGTAAATCCTAGAGCCATTAGTGAACTATCCATCACGTCATACCATGTCAAACCTCAAGATATTTTGTAGTCACTCCCTCTGAAGTGGATCATCATTCTCCCTATGCCTTTCATACTCTATGTATAGAAATATTTTATACTGGAGTGACAAGTAGCTTCCTCTGCTACTAATATTCTATGTATCCATCTAGGGTCACTGGATACCAAGATCCTCTATATTGAAAACATTCTTCTTGCACCCATCTATGAGCTTGTCATCCTCTATAGGCTTTCGTATTCAACCTTGTAGCAAAGGTTAAGGTATTCATCACTCTAGGTGATATTCAAGCTCCTCATGTATGTGTTATTCCATGGGTGTATTATATACAAGGCCTTCTTTAATTTGCACACATGATTTTTCCTGTCATGTGTTTTAACTTCTAGTTGCTGCAAATGCCTCTTCCTAGTCTATGCATTCTTTCCGTGAGAAGCCTCGTGCTACGAATATTTCCTTGTATCCCATTATGTTTCCATCTACTGCATGTTGGATATTATAGATCCATATGGAAGATATTGTGGACTTCCTTCCAGGTCTTGATACCGCATCCTAGACATCATTCTTCTTGAACTGGTAGTCTCTTTCCCTTTCTTGTTGGCTACTTGTTCATAGCTGGAAGGTTATGCATCAATGATGTCGCTCAATAGTATCACATAACTGTACTATGTCTAAGACCTATTCTTTCTTTGAAAGTATCGTCATATTATTCTTCATTTCGGATAATTTATTGAACTGTTGTCACTTGTTATTCAGAACAAGTCTCATCCTTCTTTTCTTGTAGGTGATTGTACACAATCTTTCCTACAAGTCAAATGCATTAGTTGTATGGTTACAAACATTTCATAAGGCATATTCATAATGGAAAATTCTTATGCATAGAGATATAATCATGCAACTATTTCAGCCAATACAACATTCATCCATATCTCAAGGAAATTTTCCATATTCCTTCCATCTCTACCATGACATCATTGAGGTTGTGCACTAATCCAATATGTCAACAAAGAGGTTTCATTCTAGATAGGTAGAAATGGATGTTTGTATAGCACCATGGGATACTTTCCCATCACATCCATATTAGTAGTATATTGTCATTAATGAAAACATTCTATCATGCATAACACATCAACTGAATACAAACAAATGCATAACAAAATAATATCATGAAATGACAATTGAATACTTATATTTATTCATTTCATCGGTAGAATCCTTCTTGAGCCTTTCTCTTCATAATCTTCTTCATTCATGACATCATCATTTCTTATTCAAATGCCAATATGGATAGGAGGTTCTTCAAGAATTGAGTCATTCATATTCCTCATAGCTTGAGGGATCTTCTTTGAATCATGAGAGCTAGATCTTCAGTTGCTCCCATATTCTTTTATCTTATTATGAGTCAAGATTATTATTGTGTGCACTCTTCCTAGAGTCTTCTGAAGTTAATCACTTCCTTCTGGCATAGATTCCTCTAATGAATGAATCCCATGATCCTAGGAGGCCATTCAAGGTGGTTATAACAATATCTTATTCTTCTTCGATTGCTTCATCATAACATCGAACAATTCCTTTTGGAGTCTTCAAGGATGAAACATGATGGATGAGATGATATTTAATAGAATATGCAATGATTCTCTTTTCTCTCCCTCTGGCTCTTATAGCTTCTTTACTCAAAGAGTGATCTAAGTCAATTTCTTCAAGGATCATGGAGTTTCTATACTTCTTCTGATTTATATGTTTCCCTTCAAAATAGATTCTTCAAGAAATCAAGCATCTCTTTAGGTGTCTTTAGGGAAGAGACTTGTGATATAAGGTGATCCTCTTGGCCTTGACCAAGTTCTTCTCATGTAAGGATTTTAGCCTCATCTCCTTCTGAAACTAGAACCTCTCCACTTATGTAGGTGTCCAATTAATTTTCTTTAAGAACCAGAGATATCCTATAATTCCATGCTCGGAAGTTTTCATCTTCAGTAAGCTCTTCGTTAAGCTGGTGTGATTAGTCATTTTGAAATGAGAACCTCAAATGTAAATAGAAAAATATTAGATCTTACCGATTTGAGGTGCCATCCTCGTTTGAGATCTCACTGATCTAGGGTTTGTCAAAGAAACCCTAATTTTCAAAACTTGGAATCTTTCATATATAATTGGATAGAAATATGTTCCTCCTCAAGGCGAGCTAAGCAACATATTCATTTTCACAAAACTGTGATCAAAACTGCAAAATATCTAATGCCCTAGTTTTCTTCAATTTCTTGTGCAGAACTCCCTCATATTGTTTCTGCAATATATCGGAAAGTAATGCTCCTTTGTGTCTCAAAATTTGTATTGAGGTAGCCTCATCTGTCTTCTTTCTAACACCGCATGTTTGAGCATAATTGGTTTCACCAATTGGGACTTATGAGAGTTTTTCCAAGGTGACTTATTTCAGGAATGTTCAGCATGGAGAACTTGTACAGACTTCCACATGTCACTATTTCAACTTCCGGGTCTAAAACGTTTATCACTAAAATTTAATTTGTTTCCCTATCTGGAACATCTTATGAAATTTCATTTGGACCTTTGTATCCTTAGATATATAAATTCTCCCATGGGTTCCTATTTAGGGATGAATCGTGGGAGACACTGGAACACTGATTTGGAGGAATCATATCGCCTAGCATATAGAAAATCTGAGGCTAAAACTTTTACACAGGATGCATCAATAATTTATATTTATCTTGTAAAAGTTTCGACTCCCGATCCTTCTCCAATATGGAGATATAGAGAATATACCAAAACGGTCAGTTTTAGTATTTTAGGATTTTTCACGCCCAGGGTCAAATTACGATTTCACTTTCCTAGAGTTTTAACCATCTAAAAATTTTGATCTCAGTCTCTAAATATCGATTTTGAGGAGGAGATAAATCCTATGCTGGGCTCACTAAAAAATTCCTCTGATGTGAAAATCCCTAAGTTCTTGTAGCAGTGAGAGGTCAAAAACTAAAAATGCCCGAAATCAAATTCTGCTTCGACAGAAAGATGCGCCCTTCAATGGAGAGTTAGCCTAGATTCCTTTTGCTGATGATATGTGGAGAGAGACCAAAAAACTAAGAAGCTCTAGCTTATATATCTACATAGTGTCTTTTTCTTAGGTTAGCTTTGATACCATGTTATATTTGTATCATTTAATCAATATGATCTAGGATCTTATTTGAGAGAACAACATGCACAACAAGAATCACAAGAGACAAGAGACACAAAGAGTTTTCCCCAAGGAAACCGTAAAGGAGAAAACCCTGCAAATAAATTCCTCACACATATAATGAGCACCAATGGAAAAAGTAAAACCAAAAAACACAAAGATGACCTCTGACGTTTGTTCTCTCTCACTTGTGTAGCCTCCTCTTCTCTCACTCATGCACTAAAGTTGAGTGAGTGTGTATAACAAATAGAGAGTCTCACTCTCTATTTATACTAGTTTCTGACTTGAAAATTACTTACCAAGGTCGACATCTCTAGGAGAGTCTAATAACCCTAAAGCCCCTTAACTATGGGGACTTGCCCCCCCCATCAACAAGGAGGGTTAACCTCAACTCAATTGTGGGGACTATTGCCCCGGCTTACAATGTGTTGTATAGGATAATTCACCTAATAACCTAGGTCTTGGGGTTACCAACATACTCTAACACTTGCAGACAACTTGACTTTAAAAGCACAAAATAGGAAATAGGAAAGTAGCAGGAACTTACTTGTATTAAACGAAGGTTGATCCTTGCTATCTTCTCTCTCTCTGATCCACTTCCAAAGTCTCCAGGATAGTTCCTCCTTCACCTGTTAATAAACACTCTTCCAGATACAAAGCAATTCATATATATAGATGCAGGTTAGGCAAATCATATATTATAATGAAATGTAAACATTTACCAATCCACAACACATGAAACACAATATGGAAGAAGTAATATCTTTATTAACAATAATAGAAAGAGTTTAGGTTACAACCCAATGTCTCAACAAGGACTCCTCTGTCACCAAAGGATTCTGAGTTTCTCTGCTCCAAAGATTTCTGTAGACAATCCACCAGCATAGCTTTGCTCTCCAAGTATCTATCTCCAACCCCCTCCCCAAGGCCTCTATTTATATGGGGGAAATGAGGCAGTTTTCGAAGGTTGGGGAGGCTATAGCAGTTAATGGGATTAAGGTAAATGAGTAAACTAATCTCCCATTAACTCGTGTTTTTAAATATTAATTTTGAGGAAACCATGCGCGGGTCTGTAGTAGAGCAACCCGCGTATGATACGCGACTCTATACAAATGCAACCCGCGTATATATGTATGCGTGACACGATGAACATGATACTCGCGTATGATGCGCAAGATTCCAATAGATATAGTCACGTATGCTACTCAAAATCTCAAAATGGCAAAGTAATCAGCTGGGCATATAGGCAATGTATTTCATCATCAACCAAGGTATAATGAAACTAGGAAAACCTCGATCCATAAGTGTCCTTTTGTGTGCCAACCTGAGGGATGTCAGCACTCAGACGGAGAGGTGCCAATCAGGTGTATAACAGATGCCCCCTAATGTGTGAGGTCAGAGGGGAACGATGGCTGAAATACATTATAATACTAACTCTGGAGAAAACTCAGAAATCCAGTGGAGCAGAAGGAGTACCTGAAACAAATACATAGTAATGTCATAAAAAAAATTATATCTGAGGATGCTATGTTCATTTTAATGGAACACTAGCTCCTTTACAATATTTGAGTACATCATATGATACGGGTAAAAGCCACGTATCTACAAAGGTGGAGCAAAGCCACAATACAATAATGATGAGTCTTCAAAGATCTAGAAGCCGGATATAGAAATGGAACATAGTATTGCGCAACTTAGTTCATGAGTGGAGAACTAAGGTCTTCATAAAAGATCCCAAAGAACCAGTACAATCCAAGCCATGTGAATAAGGGTAAGCTGAAGTTGAACATGGAAAAGATTCAACAGTTTGTCAACCAATAGATGATAATTGACAACTGAAGCAAAGGAGTTCACCAATGATGAAAGTGAATCCAGAGGTACCATCATCAAAGCTCTAGGTCATCGTCAACAGGAGGTACTAAAACGGAACCATACTGTGATAGGGAAGGCAATAAATCCTCCAACGGATCACAAGAGTGACTAGGAACTGGGAAAAAGAAGGTAGACACAAGTAAACGGATAAAAGATATAATAGTAATAGGATCAGGTGATAGATCAGACACTAGGTATAATCCTTGAACAGTGAGCACGACACAGAGATGACCCAAGGCAGCATACAACGGATAGATAGAACAACTAGACTTATCTGTCATGTAGGAGACATGAACAGATTCCCCAGGTATAATGGACAAGAGGAGGAGTGAAAACTCAAAGTGATAGCTGAACACAAGTGTATACTGAAACATGGATATCAGAAGGCAAAGAGTGCTATGTTCAAGGATGACAAGCTGCCATTACTGAAAACAAGATAAAAATTCTTCCTTTCCTTCCCTGTTAAGTTTTAACGAGTCCAGGAAAGCCAACTCGGTGCCCTCTTCATTTTTTAACAAGCTTGAAGAGATGGGAAAATAATGCTTAATACACTGATCCGTGGATTTAACGAGCATGAACTAGTACATGCTCAATTGGTGCTTTCATATTTAGAGAGTCTGAAAACGCCAAAGAAGACTCTAGGGGGGGTCCTTTTTCGTCCAATTTAGTCTCTTAAGGCCGAAAAAGTATAAAACAAACCT
>LPNX010819042.1:54561-65412 GCA_001517045.1 Pseudotsuga menziesii
TATGCACCTTGTAAGCTCGATTGAGCTGGGAAACAACCAACTGAGAATCCAAACGGACTTCTAGCTGGGTGATGCCTCGTGACAAGGCATCCCATAGGAGCTCAATAACAGCCCTATACTCAGCAACATTATTGGAAGCAGGACCTAGACAAGCGCCACCCAGGGCAACAAGCTGTCCTGAAGGGGAGTAGATAACCCATGCTGCCGAAGCCAGGTTACAAGTGTGACGGCTGGCGCCATCACTAAAACCTACATACATCTCGGAAGACATCTGCAACAACCAGAAGATAGTATAAAAAATGAAACTGACAACCTAATGTACATAAAAATACATACATTAATATACAAGAAAAAGTGCTAAGCCTAGGCATAGTACTTCTTCAGGTAGAGCCCATTTCTAGGCTCAGGCAGCTTATTCCCATCATAATCCACTAATTCATATGCGCCTTTACTCAAAACCTTAGACACAACATAGGGTCTCAACCACATAGCGTTGAATTTTCCTGCCCCCAGGGGCTCTTTATCTTGATTCCAGATCAAGACAAGTTCCCCCTCAAATAAAACCTGAGGTTTGACCATTTTATCATATTGAGATTTAACCCTATTCTTATGGGCTTGATTTGCAGTCAATGCATCTCTACGTTGCTCATCAAGATGTTCTAAATGGAGCAACCATTCTTCAAGCTCAGTTGTGTCAGGTAGCACGTGAATAGCTATCTGCAAGGATGGGATTTCGCATTCAATCGGTGTAATAGCTTCCACCCCGTGAACGAGTTGGAAGGGGGAAAAACCCGTAGCAGTTTTGAAATTGGTTCGATAAGCCCAAAGAGCAGGATATAACATAATGTGCCAATTTGAACGGGCTATATCAATAGTACGTTTAAGTATAGTTTTTAAGGTTTTGTTTACAGCCTCGACCTGACCATTTGCTTGCGGATAATAAGGAGAAGAATGTTCTTGTCGGAATCCGAGCATGGTGGTCAGCTCTGTCATCATGTGATTTTGGAAATGACTGCCATGGTCAGTGACAATCACCTTGGGAATACCAAACCTATCAATAATCTGATTAAACACGAAGTAAGCTGTTGTTTCCCCATTGTCTTTGAAAGTAGGCATTGCCTCTGCCCATTTTTTGAAATAGTCGACAACGACAATGATGTATTTGTGCCCCCCAGCCGAGGCTGGGTTGCATGTCATATAATCGATCCCCCACTTCATGAAGGGGCCTATCGAGACGATGGGAAACAAGGGAGCAGGATGTGACCACATTTTTCTGGTGTACAACTGACATGGATGGCAGTGTTTTACAGCTTCCACACAATCTTTAAAGATGGTGGGCCAGAAATACCTGGCACGTAATATCTTCTGGGCCGTTGCTAACCCAGATAAATGACCCCCACACGCTCCGCTATGGGAATCATTTAGGACAATCTCCGCTTCCTCATGAGTAAGGCAGTGGCTCAAGACATAATCTACCCCTCTTCGATATAATGTATCTCCTATTATGAGGTAGTTTTTTGCATGAAGACGTAACTTGCGTTGGTCTTCCCTAGAGTAAGCGGTAGGATACTTCAAAGTCTGGAGATATATGAGAATATCTCCGTACCAAGGGTCAGAGGTGGATATAAGAAAGATGTGCTCATCTGGGAATGAGTCATCTTGAACCACTACATCTTCTTCCATAGGGAATTCTGCTATAAGCTCCGCAAAAACTAAGGACTTTTTGGATTTAGCGGATTGGAAAACCAAGTCAAACTCTTGAAGAATGACTATCCACTTATTGAATTTTCCCCCAACAATTTGTCGGGATAAAACATATTGGAAGGGGTTTACATCCGCCACTACAGTAGTGGTCCTCAGTAAGATGTAGTGCTGTAACCTCTGTACAGCATAAACAACCGCTAAGGCTAACTTTTCGACGTGGGAGTACTTAAGCTCAGGCCCAACCAGAGCACGGCTAAGATAATAGACAACATGCTCAACGAGCTTGTCATCCTCCTGAACTAGCACTACCCCAATGGTAGACTCCGACGCGGCCAGATATAATAAAAAATCCCTAGAGTAATCTGGCGGGCGTAATAAAGGAGCCGACAACAAGGCTTTCTTTAATGCCTCGAACGCGAGTTGTGCAGTTTCATCCCATACAAATGGGGTGTCCTGTTTAATCAGGCACATGAAACCTTTTGTGATATTGGCATAATTAATGATAAAATGTCGAAGGAAGTTAGACTTACCTTGTAGACTCTGAAGTTGCCTAAGTGAACGAGGAGGAGGCAGATTTACAATGGCCTCGACTTTTAATGGATCCACCTGTATGCCCCTACTAGAGACAATGAATCCAAGCAATCTACCTGATTCGACACAGAAAGCACACTTGTGGGGATTCAAGCGAATTTTATAGTACCTACATCTCTCAAAAATCAACCTTAAATGATCCGGATGCTGGATCCTCTTGCGAGAATGAGCAGGCAGATCATCCAGGTAAGGCTCGACAATGGTTTTTATATCGTGAAAAGCAAAATTCATGGCTCGTTGAAAGGTTGCCCCTGCATTTTTCAATCCAAAGGGAATTTTTCTATACGTGAATGTACCCCAAGGGCAAATAAAAGTCGTTTTATGCTGGTCTTCCAGTTTGATTTGGATTTGATTGTAGCCGGAAAAACCATCCATAAACGAAAATACTTCACTACCCGCACATGCATCTATGATTTGATCAATAAACAGTGTAGGGTAGTTTTCCTTGGGACAGGCTTTGTTAAGGTCTCGAAAGTCCGTACAAACACGAATAGCCCCTTTCTTTTTATCAACGGGGACTGGGTTGGACACCCACTTAGTCAAAGCGACGGGATATATAAAACCTTCTTTCAACAGCTTTTCTACCTCTACCTTCACAGCCACCGCTTTACGCGGGTTCACGGGGCATAATTTTTGCCGAACCGGCTTAGCATTAGGATAGGTTGGGATCTCATGTTGAACAATAGATGGATCAATTCCTGGCATCTCCTCATATGACCAGGAAAAGATATCGCGGAATTCCTTGAAAAGGGAAGTATAAATGGCAATCTCCTCCAGAGAGCAGTTTGCACCTATATAGATATTTTCCATGACATCTGGCTTTACGGAGATGTTGATCGGTATAGTAGCGGAAATGTTTTCCATATTCCCCTCGACAAACACTCCTTCCCTTGGTAAAGGATTGACGGGTGTATCAACATCATCCGACAGTCTCACATGGAACTCTTGGTTTTCTATCTTGCTTAGCTCTGGAAGGAAATAAGATCGGTGATGAAGATCCTCACATATCTTATCACGTGAAAACATAGCTTCCAGAATAGCTTCATCTGAAGGAAAAATAGTGTCTAAGCAATCTATGGAATGTAAAGAGTTTTCTGCCCATGCAGGCATATAAACTTCTTCCAGATCATTCGAGACTATAAGATGATATGGAATGGGATCTACAGTGGTTTGGGTAATAGCTTGATATGCCACTTCCACTGCAGATAAGGGAACTTCCGGTTCCTAAGGGGTTGGGAGGACCCAAGGATCAGTCCTATCGACCACCGAATCACTGGACTTCCCTACAGTAGTAGAACCGAGATAAAGGACTAGAGCTGGAATATCGAACATGCCCATCAATGATGCATACAGTCCAGTCCCCAAGCTTTGTGCAGCAGGTTTGGCCTGATCAACCAATGGCACAGTGGAATCTTTAGACTCTAAGCGTCCTTTACGAGTAAAATCAAGTTGGTCAACAGTGACCAGCTTTCCCTCATGTGGAAATACCATGACACGAAAGACAGCAGATGCAACAGCAGACATTGCATAAGTCCAATTCCTACCCAGAAGCAAATTGTAGTCCAATGGAGCATCAATCACTTCGAATTCAACAGAGACTGCCTTGCCAGCCAACTTAATCTCAAAAGCTGGTAGGATACCATGTGGACGGAAAGACCTTCCATCAAAAGCAGTAAGTAAAGTGGTTGATGGGACCAGCTCTGGGGATCCGAGAGCTTTCCAACAAGCCAGGGACATAACACAAGTAGAGGCTCCCTCATCAACAACCACTCGTCCAATGGTCTTACCACCATGGACAACATCTATCGATAAAGCTACATGATAAGGGAGGCGAATTTTAACATCAGAGAGATTAAATTTCGCTAAGAGACTCGAAGAGTCCATGCTACCTAGAGCTACTAAAAAGGCATTCCGCTGAGCGGGACAGCTTTGGAGCACCTCCAAAGCTGACATTGCACAAGGAGTCTAGGCCAAGTCTTCAACCACTGAGTAGTTAGAAGCAGCTTGGGAATTTGGGTTATGCAAAGTCTTCTTAAAGACACCTTTGGGTATCTTTGGCATTATTTCTGTAGGTTTCTCTATAGTGAGAGGGTTGGAAGGTTCACCTACAGCTTTACCGTTCTCAACGGTCTCTTTCTCATAGTTCTTGTTCCTGGTTTGTAACAAAGTTAAGGATCTGACCATGTTGATATAATTAGGATCAGGAGCAGTTTGACTACCCCCTGCTACGGTAGAAGCTGAAGCAGAATTCTGCCCTTGGGGAAATGGATCCTTCAGGACAGTCGGCGGTTGCGTTTGTAACAGCTTCTGAGCTTGTTCCATGAGGGGACAAAGATGAGTAAGATGGTCCCCTTGGCACAACTTACAAGGGAACTTGACTTTCTTCTTTTCCTTTTTGCCCCCATCAGCATTGTTTGCGGGCTTAGGCTTGTTTTGATTTTGGTTTCCCTCTCCCATTTTACCTTTCTTCTTCTTCCCGCCGGGCTGTTGATTACCCTTCGAAGAGGTTTGTGCAAAAACATTTGCACTTTGGGAGGAGGGGGAAGCCTTTGCTGCCTCCGCCGTAGACTGTTTGACAAACAATTGGTGAAGTTGTTTTGTCAAAGACTCTATAGTGGGAGAGTTTACGGACCCAACCACACCATCGGCATGGGGTCCAGGCTTGGGTTTCTCGGCCTCATGAGAAGGCCTTGGTGCCTCAGGGATGATTTCATATAAAATCCCAGACTGTGAATAAATCAAGTCCAACTGCTGGGCCCTGAGTATGGATTCTTCCTCACTAGTCACTCCTGATGTGGAGACATCCTTAGATATATAGGGCAATAAAGATTTAAGGAACCATTCTAATAGAAACTCAGGAGGGATGGTAGCTTTGATAAGGCTCTTTTGCCTCCTCCACTCTTGGATATGATCCAAGATGTGGGTTGCCTTGTTTTGTCTAAAGGTGGACAACAAGTCCGTTCCAAAGTCATAACGGACTGGAAGCTGAAAGTGGCTAAGGAAAGTGGTAGCCAAGTCCCAGAAGCTGCTAAAAGCAGCAGAAGGCAACTCAATGTACCATTTTGCTATAGTGCCCGTCAAGGTCCTCTGGAACAGCCTCAATATCACTGAATCTTCATTCAATGAGTTGGAAGAACACCATAAGTGGAAGGTGGTGGCATGTGCCCCAGGATCTTCACCAGCCTTACCTTCGAACTTAGGGATGTCCGAGGGTAGTTTGGTGGGAACAGGTGGCCACAAGGGGTCATGCCTCACCGGATCATTCATCAACTTTGATAAGTCTGGCAAGTTCAAGGTTGCCAGAAAAAGAAGCTTTGGCCTAGCCAGTGTACTAGAGGTAATAGCTTGGGGATTAGAGGGACTTTCCCCCGATCACCCATAAGTAAAGGTGGGGTTGCCCCCTGACACCGGTTGTGAAGTGGGTAGGTTTCTTTGGAACGGGTTCCATCTGTAAGCCACCAGGTTTTGGGTGGGAGGTGCAGTGTAAGTGGTTCGGACCGTCCCCATAGAAGTAGGGGTCTGAAAGACTCGAGCAGGTATCCCTCCACTAAACAAAGAGAAGGGAGAGCTCGTGTATGGGACCGAAATAGGGGTTTGGTAGATTTTCCCGTAAGAGGTGTTGCTGCCAAACTGCACTCCTACATATGCAAGAGGTGGACCTACGTATGGATTAGATGGGGGTATGTGCCCCCCATTCCAAGGGAATCCTTGGACAAAGGCCGAGGATCCCACCGGACCACTGTGAGTAGTGTAAGGGAAGGAAGAAGGAATTATAGGCATACTAGGAATCCCAGTAGCCATATCACCAGATGTACTTCCAATGTTCGAGTAAACCGGTGGTTGGACCACCCGGCTTGCTGGAGTTAAGGGTGTGGAAGGTAAACTAGATCTAGGGGTACTAACCGGGGGAGGTAGTACCCCTTAAACCGGAAGGGTTGAGGTGAAAACAAATGAACTTTCTCCCTCAGAAGACATAGCTCTAACTACAGGTACACCTAGCACTGGTGAACTAAAAGGCCTAACTTGCACGATAATTGGATCGTTCAAATCAGTCAAGGGGATATTATAATTTCTTGCAAACTTGTCAGCTTGCAATTCTTCTACCTCGACTGTGTCAAAGTCAAAGCGGTTAGCTATTAATTCTGGTTCACCAAGAACCTCACTTACTCCTACTGGTTCAAAAGAACCACCTGTGCTTAGTCTCCGCCTTTGAGGTAAAGGTGGAGGTTCCAGTGGTGAGAGAGGAGGAAGGTTTCTCAACCTTCTTGACCTTCAGAAAAGTTGGTCCTCCAGAATTAAGACTTTAAATAATCACACCCTAAGGCCAACTAAACACAAGTAGATCCACAGAGCACACACTAAAAAAAATCCTAAGTCTCAAGCAATCAAAACAGGCTATAAAGATATGTTTTCCCAGAGAAAGCTGATGAATAGTTACTTGGCGTCCTTGAGGGGTTCTTAGGCACAAGTGGAGGAATCACCCAACCGCCCTCCTACACTTTCCACAAGGGTTACCTTCCAAGTCCGTTCAAGGTGAACCAGAAATAACCTTCCGGTTTACCTGGGTATGAGCCCTAAAAAGACAAGAGACTAAGGCTACCTTGACAATACCTATTGTCTGGGAGGATAGTCGCAAGCCGAACTCGTACGCATGGGCAGGGTAGCTGAGCCTGAAATTCTGCCTAGACAGAATCCCCAGATGCGTAAAAGTCTTGGGTTATGTTTTGACAAGGATTCGGGGGGTTATCCCCTCTGTCCAAGCCTCCACGCGGCCTAGTGCTTAACTCCCGTTTGAGAGGAGCTTCCCAGATACAGCGGTAGAACCAAGGATTTACCTAATGAATAGCCCACTACGTCTGAGTTTATAGTTTGTGGGAAGTTTACACTCCCTAGCCCACAAATCTAGCCTAAGCTAGTAGGTGGAAGGCCCTAAAAATAAAAACTTACTAATAGATTTTAAATTTAATCGTTAATTTTAAAGGTTGTTCTTTACTCAAAGGAAGTGGAAGTGATGGACTGTATGATGTTATGAATCAGCAAAAAATAAATGAAAGAAAAAGGTGCATTTAAAGCAAACTATCACTATAAAATAAACTTCTTTTCATTTTTTCAAATAAATATTCATTAACTATATGTAGCAAAAAAGAGAAACTAGCCTATGTTTTTGTATTTTTCTAAGATAATATTTCTTAAACTGAAACAAACACTACTCTAATGCAAAAATTACAATGCAAAAGATTAACTATGATTTGTTTTTCACTTTAAAAAATGCTCAAAAAACTACTGTGCATGTATAAATGCAATGTTTGAGTAAACTTGACACTTATAGACTGTATAAAAAACACAAACTGAAACTAACAGGCAAACAGAACCTAAAAACCAGCAAGAAAAGCAGGCTAGGACCTTAACTTGGGTGCAGACAACGACCAAGAGATCACTGCAGACTTTTAAACAAGAAAGTGCAAACCAATAACTGACAGACAGCAGACTGGACAGACAGAGTCTAAGACCCTGATCACTGATCTAGACTCAGGCACTCAAACCAACAACCCAAACATGCCAGAAAGTTTCAAGATGCATACAGTAAATAAAACAAGTAAAAGGAACCTAAGGGCTTCGAAAAGCACTAAGATGTGATCACCTGATACACTCAGACAACTCTGCAACAATCTTAAAGAAATTCTTAATAGAAAACAGGACTTATAACAGGCCAAAGAACAAGCAAACTTTGACACAAAAATCACAGTTTCTAGGAGTATACGCGACTGTGTAGTAGTGCAGGTCGCGAATGATGCGCGACTGTATAGTGGAACAACCCACGTATGAGACTCAATATGCGCAACTGTCCAGTGGGACAACCCGCGTATGGGTATAAAAATAATTCTCAAAAACAGAGAAAGACATAAGACTTTCAAATGCTACAGTAAGTCAGAAAGCAGGACGAAAAATCACAAACAAAACTTCGAGCAATGACTGGTCAGGACAACAGAAAAAGACCTAAAGCAGAATTGGCTTCCCCAACGAAGTCACCAGTTCTATTGTATAGGATAACTCACCTAATAAACTAGGTCTGGAGGTTACCAACATACTCTAACACTTGCAGACAATTTGACTTTAAAAGCACAGAATAGGAAATAGGAAAGTAGCAGGAACTTACTTGTATTAAACGAAGGTTGATCCTTGCTATCTTCTCCCTCTCTGATCCACTTCCAAAGTCTCTAGGATAGTTCCTCCTTCACTTGTTAATAAACACTCTTCCAGATACAAAGCAATTCATATATATAGATGCAGGTTAGGCAAATCATATATTATAATGAAATGTAAACATTTACCAATCCACAACACATGAAACACAATATGGAAGAAGTAATATCTTTATTAACAATAATAGAAAGAGTTTAGGTTACAACCCAATGTCTGAACAAGGACTCCTCTGTCACCAAAGGATTCTTAGTTTCTCTGCTCCAAATATTTCTGTAGACAATCCACCAGCATAACTTTTCTCTCCAAGTATCTATCTCCAACCCCATCCCCAAGGCCTCTATTTATATGGGGGAAATGAGGCAGTTCTCGAAGGTTGGGGAGGTTATAGCGTATGGGTATAGTTTACTCATTTACCTTAATCCCATTAACTGCTATAACCTCCCCAACATTCAAGAACTGCCTCATTTCCCCCATATAAATAGAGGCCTTGGGGAGGGGGTTAGAGATAGATACTTGGAGAGCAAAGTTATGTTGGTGGATTGTCTACAGAAATATTTGGAGCAGAGAAACTCAGAATCATTTGGTGACAGAGGAGTCCTTGTTGAGACATTGGGTTGTAACCTAAACTCTTTCTATTATTGTTAATAAATATATTACTTCTTCCATATTGTGTTTCATGTGTTGTGGATTGGTAAATGTTTACATTTCATTATAATATATGATTTGTCTAACCTGCATCTATATATATGAATTGCTTTGTATCTGGAAGAGTGTTTATTAACAGGTGAAGGAGGAACTATCCTGGAGACTTTGGAAGTGGATCAGAGAGGGAGAAGATAGCAAGGATCAACCTTCATTTAATACACTAGTACAAAATGAGGAATTAGCTACTAGGTGACTAAAAATTCTAGTCACCACAGGTTTTCCAAGTGATTTACTACTAAATATGAGCAATTTTGATTGACTCAACTATAAACGACTAAAATTAACGACTAATTTAGTCACCGGTTAACAAATATGACTAGATAATAAGTGACTGAGTTAAAAATGACTAAAATAAATGACTAATTTAGTCACGACCTAAAAAATGACTAGCTAGAAGAATATGAATTAGTCATTTATGTTAGTCATTTTTAATTGTATCATGGAAAATTGCAAATTTGGCAATAAAGTGTAATTTTTATAAGTTGTCTACCTTCTATTAGTAATAATATTAGTGCCATGCACCTCGATCTTCAGAGATCCAACAAAGCAATTGCATGAACTTTTAGCCTTATGGGGGCTTTTATGGTTCGCAAAAATAAAATAATTCTCTAGCTTTCTATTTTTGGCGAATCAAAGGTCATGATAATTGATTGGGCCAGAGGTCTCACCAAGTTGCAGTCACTGAGTTATATATGATTGTTGGTTGAAAAGGATTGGGCTCCTAAAGAATTGTTTTCTTTCTTTATCCTTCAGGCACCTGTACAGGGAGTTCAATTCTGACGTAGACCTACTGTGTTGAATACTTAGGCTAAGAGGACTATATTTACAAGTAATTTGTCTGAATCTAAGAAGATGCTTAAAGACACATCTAAGAAGAGTAAATGGAATTGGAATTCAAGCAATTCTAAACATGGTGATGATATTGGTGTCGGTGGACATAAATTGAAACTGACAAATATTGGTATTGAGCTTCATCTTGGGTCTCCACTGCCTTCAGAATGACATCAATGTTTAGACCTCCAGGTTTGTTCTGTGTTTTTTTTTATTATCTATTGTGTTTTTTTTCTATTCATGTTTTTTTTCTTTGTTGTGGATGTGGTGGAGACGAAATGGCTAGATCATAATTCCCTTACAGTAACAGAGGAATGCTACACCTGCAGATGCACTATAATAGGGCATAAGGATCAAATTTATTATTGGATATTCTATGATTTTCACAAGTTGTAGCCCCGAAAATAGGTTAGACCTGCCCAGGTTCATAATAATATTACTATGTTTATAGATAAAACTCAGGAACTAGCAATTCAAGGGTTGGTAGACCAAAAATGTTGTGTATAGGATTTCAGACTAAAGGTTATAATATCTAAGAATTTCCTCGCTTCAAGGTTCAAGAGAGGGACCTGGACTCTTTACTTTCCCTATGGGACCCCTTCCAGAAACACATACGAGAGGAGTTGTGCAAGTCTTTACCTGCTGTTGCACCTCTTTTTTTGTAGTAAAGTATAATGCTTTCCCAAATACTAAAACTGCATAATCTGCTTAATATTTTTATATTTGTAAGATTCATGAGCAGCCCCCAGGAATTGTAAGACTCATTGATTAACTTTGGGGATTACAACAATCTCATACGGAAATAAGCCTTCCAGT
>LPNX010819050.1:0-46884 GCA_001517045.1 Pseudotsuga menziesii
GATTGTTGGTGATTCAAAATCTATTACAGATTGGGCTAGAGGGGTAACTGCACTTCACTCTTTGTTATTGGAAAATTGGATGGGAAATGTTAGAAAGTTGATATCTATGTTCTCACACATTAATTTTTAGCATATATAGAGAGAATTAAAGATCCTGCACAATCAGATAGATTGAGGAGTTGTTCATCTAGTAAACTTTGTTTACTAATAGCTTGGTTGGTTTTTTGGGGTGGCATATTTCTTGTTTTGTTATCGTTGTTATGATATGTTTTTTACTATAAAAATGTCAAAATAGTGTTATATATATATATATATCTTGTTTTATTGAGGTGGTAATTTATTTTGGATTATGAGAAAAATTCTATTCTTTAAAAAAACCAAAAATAAAAAATAATAATAATAATTCGTTGATACAACTTTGGTTTATAATATGAAGTTGTTTTTTAGTGTAAAAAAAACCATCTTCTGAAGAAGAAAAAAGTAATTCGATGATACTGCTTTGTTTTATAATATAAAGTTTTTTTATTTTTTATTTTTGTGTAAAAACAAAAACCATAATACGCGCTGGTCTATCATCTCCCTTCTTTGTTGTCTTCTAGAGGAGTTTATTCATCCTGTAGTTAGTTAACCTTTGAACTTTTACCAGGTAGGCAGTCACCAAGCAAAACTGAAATCCCTTGTGGTGGTGAAGAATGCTAACCTGAGTGGAGAATGATGTGAGATGGCATGTAAACAAAGGCGATTGAAATAAACCATGTGCATTTTGCATTTGATGGACGAACAAGTAGATTTCTCTGCTTATCATTCTCTCTTGCAGGTATGCCTCATTAACAGAGCTCTGCCGGAGGCCAAGCTGGTCCATGCTCACATCATCCAAAGTGCTTTCAAATTTAATTGCACTAACATGTCTATGCCCAATAAACTCCTAATCGTGTGTGCCAAGTGCAGGAATTTAATCAATGGTCATAGGTGTCTGGAGCAAATGCCTAAGCGAATTGTGGTCTCGTGGAGTATCATGATTGCAACTTACTCTAGGGCTAACCATGGAAAAGAAGCATTGACACTTTTCAATCAAATGCAAGGAACATGTATTCTCCCCAATCAATTCACTCTATCCAGCCTTCTCCCTGCATGTACTCACTTGGAAGTAGTGGCGGAGGTTCATGAAGAAATAATCAGAAGTGTGTTTCAATCTAAAGTTTGTTTTGGGGAATGCCCTTCTTTACATGTATGCAAAATATGGGAATATCAACACTACACATTATGTGTTTGACAAATTGCTTAGACAAGATGTTGTCACATGGAATGCAATGATTGCAGGATATGCACAGAAGGGGTATGTTAATGAGGCTCTAGCGTGTTTGACAAAATGCCTGAATGAAATGTGGTCTCTTGGACATCAATGATTGTGGGATATGCACAGAATTTCATGGTTGACGAGGCTGCCAAACTCTTTGATGAAATGCCTAAAGGAATGTGGTATCTTGGACATCAATAATTTTGGGTTATGCTTAGAATGGACATGTTGATGAAGCTTACAAACTATTTGAGAAGATGCCTGAGAGGAATCTAGTCTCTTGGACTGCAATGATTACAAGATATGCACACGATGGCGTATTGATGAGGCTCTGAAGCTCTTTAAAGAAACACCACTATGAAATGTGGAATCGTGGAATGCAATGATTGCAGGATATGTACATAATGGCCGAAATGAAGAGGCCCTAAAGATTTTCTGAGAAATGCGCAAAGGCACCGCATGAAGCCAAACTCAATGACTCTTGCTATTGTTATTGCAGCATGTGCCGATTTGGTAGCATTGGAACGGGGCTTGGGGATCCATGAAGAAGTAATCAAGAGTGGATTTCAACCTGATTTGTTTGTGGCTAATGTCCTTGTAAACCTCTATGAGAAATGTGGGAGCATAGAAGTTGTCCGCAACATGTTTGACAAAATGGATCACAAAGATGTGGCATCATGGACTGCAATGGTTGCAGGTTATGGTGTGCATGGCTTTGGTAAGGAAGCCCTAATTCTCTTCGAACAAATGCAGCACTGTGGAATATCACCGGATCATGTTACCTTTGTCGGATTTCTGTCTGCGTGCTTCCATTCATGCCTATTGGATGAAGGCCTGCAAAAATTTAATTGCATGAGTCACTACCATCAAATTACACCCACAATGGAGCACTATGTTTGCATGGTTGACCTTTTTTGGCCAAGCTGGGCACCTGGATAACGCACACAATTTTATCAATAGAATGCCAATAAAACCTTATTATATTGTGTGGAGTTCTTTGATTGTTGCATGTAGAATCCATAAGAATATAAAGCTAGGGGAATTTGTTGCAGAATGCCTCATTGAATTGGATATCCAAAAATCCACACCTTATGTGGCTCTATCAAACATCTATGCTTCAGCAGGACAGTGGGATGGCATCAAAAAAGTAAGGAAAATGATGAAAGATGGGGGGTAAGAAATGAACTTGGATGTAGTTGGATTGAGGTAATAAACAGGTGGATGCTTTCTCTATAGGAGATATATCACACCCACAAATGCAATAGATCTATGAAAAGTTGGAAATGTTGTCTCAGCATATGAAAGCAGCAAGTTATGCACCTGCAAGAGATTAGAGTTGAATGATGTGTAGTAGGGACAAGACGATAGCTATTTTGGTGATCATGAACGTTAGTGTGCAAGCACTTTGCTAGGAAGTTCATCTTCATGATTGTTTCCAGAAGAAGTCCTTGCCATAGCAGCAAGATTTGAACATTAATATGAATCCTAGGTATGTCCAATGAATAGAAATAATAATTTTTAAATTTTTTTCTTTAAAATTTGATGACTTAGTTCATATTTACAGGTGTCTTTAGTTATTACATTTCTTTTTTAATATAAATATTTTTGAGTATTTGAGCTGTTTTTTGGGGGTTTATGAATGGACTGGTAACAAGTATATCAAGTATATCATAAAAAACAATTAAAAGTAAGTTGACCATCCCATATCTGCACAGTACAAGAATTTGGTTGAATTTCGTACTACTGTAGAATTTCCATACAATAAAGGCCAATACAGCCAAATATTGCTACTATGGTCCTTGCAACTTGCAAGCCCTAACGAGCATCCAACCTCTAGTGGATGGTTTCCTTCTGGGTGTTAGAGTCAAATTTTTTATAATAATAGTCTTGTAATAAACATTTTTCTTTGGTCGGAGCCTAGCATTTCCAACAAGAAATTTCGTGAATTGAGGTTTCTTATGCTATTAAGAAATTTCTTAGTCTTTTAGAGGTTTCTTGGATCTTAATCGGATCTTAGTATATATCATATAACCGATCACAGTTGTAAAACAATATGTTACTTAACGTGAATTGGCAATAAATTGTATACAAAGAGAAACAATTAATTGTATACATATTCTTAGTTTATGGTCTCTAGCAATAAATTATATCCATAAGACAACAATTTTTTATGGATATTCTCAAAATAATGTCACAATATAATTCCAGTGAGATTCAGTCCCTAAACTAGTTGAGAGTAGGATGAGATTCTACAAGAGCAACAACAACATTTATGATATTCCATAAACAACTTGAGAGGAGAATGAGATTTAATCTAATTATACACAGAACAACAGCATTTATGTAAGTTGTACTACACTTTGATGAAGGGGTTTCGGCATTAATCTTTCAGGCAAGCAAGCACAAATGGGAATTAACCATTTTTTTTAAAGAAATGTACTTTTTCAGATCCGCATGTGCTGGGTGCTTCAAGTCTGCAAGATACATTTCCAATTTTGGCAGGAAGATAATGGTGGCTCTGGATCCAATCTGACTTGTTTGTACCTAATGCCCTTGTAAACCTATATATGAAATGTGAGAGCATAGAATATTCCCACAACATGTTTGACAAAATGGATCACAAATATGTGGCGTCATGGAATGCAATGATTGTAGGCTATGGTGTGCATGGATTTGGTAAGGAAGCCCTAAGTCTCTTCGAACAAATGCAACACTGTGGAATACCACCGGATCATGTTACCTTTGTCGGAGTTATGTCTATGTGCTTCCATTTAGGGCTAGTGGATGAAGGCCCTCAATACTTTAATTGCATGAGTCGCTATCACCAGATTACACCCACAATGGAGAACTATGCTTGCATGGTTGACCTTTTCGGCTGAGCTGGGCACCTGGATAAGGCGCACAATTTTATCAATAGAATGCCAATAAAACCTGATTATATTGTGTGGACTTCTTTGATTGTTGCATGTAGAATCCATAAGAATATAAAACGAGGGGAATTTGTTGCAGAATGCCTCATTGAATTGGATATCCAAAAAGCCACACCTTATGTGGCTCTATCAAACATCTATGCTGCAGTAGGACAGTGGGATGGCATTGAAAAAGTAAGGAAATGATGGAAGATGGGGGGTTAAGAAAGGAACCTGGATGTAGTTGGATTGAGGTAAATAAACAGGTGCATGCTTTCTCTGTAGGAGATAGATCACACCCATAAATGCAATAGATCTATGAAAAGTTGGAAATGTTGTCTCATCAGATGAAAGCAGCAGGTTATGCACCTGTAGGAGATTAGAGCTAAATGATGTGGAGTAGGGGCAAGACAATAGCGATTTTGGTGATCACGAACGTTAGTGTGCAAGCACTTTTCTAGGAAGTTCATCTTCATGATTGTTTCTAGAAGTCCTTGACTCCTTTCCATAGCAACAAGATTTGAATATTAATATGAATCCCAGGCATGTGCAATGAATACAAATAATTATTATTTTCTTTAAAATTTGATGACTTAGTTCATATTTACAGGTGTCTTTAGTTATAACATTTCTTTTTTAATATAAATATTTTTGAGGTTTTGGGCTGTTTTTTGGGGGTTTATGAATGGAATGGTATGAAGCATAGTTTTAAAAACCAGCCAAGTCCGAGTCCAAGTTGGCCGAGTTGGTTGAGTTGACCCCTCGCCGAGCTGACTCGGCCTACAACTCGGCTCGAGTGGCCGATTTTATACTTAGTTGGCCGAGTTGGGTCCGAGTTAGCCGAGTTAGGGTCCGAGTTGGCTGAGTTGTCCAAGTCGGCCAAGTTGACCAAGTTGCAACCTGAGTCAGTCGAGTCAGCTGTGGAAGACACCCACAAGAATGTAGACTCCTAAATAACATGTTTATTTTTTATTTTTAAGGTTTTTCTTATTCTAACCATAAGATGACCCCCTGCCTTTCTGTTTTCCTCACACTTCTACTGTAAGATGTTTGTGAGCATTTGGCATTAATGTTGTTTGGATTCATGGAGGCTTAGAGGAGCACCCAACAGTGAAGAACAATCAACATGATTGCAAGAGTTGGACTATTGGAGACCGGTTTTCTGTTACCTAAATGTATGTTAGCTTCCAACTAGCTATTGTTTCTTTTTTTCTCATTAAATTGACAAATATCAATCTTCTTTTCTATTGTTTGCTTCCAAAATAATAAGATTTTTTTATTTTTTCTTTGCATGTTTAGATTTGCTTTGCATTTAGATTCTAGATTGGCCCCAAAAGGAAAAGATCGGGCATGGATCTATGCTGATGTCATTGAAGGGAAAATGTATTGCAAGTGTTGCAAGACATGGATTAAAGGAGGGGGAATTAATAGATTTAAACAATAGTTGGCTACTGTTAGAGGAAATATTTCCCCATGGGAAGCTGATTTAGAGTTTATTGGTGAGATTAGGTTCGAGTTGCAAAAACAGTTTGATGAATTTGAAGAGAAGGCTAAACAAAAAGAGATGTACGATCATTGACATATGATGTAGTGGCATCATAGCATGTTATTTTTTGGACTCTACAAGCCATTTAGGCCTCATTGATTATGTTTTTTGTTCTAGATATGTATTGCACAGTACACTCAATGCCATTTTGATATATTCACACTTATATGGTATATGCATGAATAGACGTTGGATATTTTGTCTCTAATGCTTTGCAAGCATGGATTAAAATCTTTGAAATATTATTTTTCTTTAAAATTATTATTTTATGTATTTTTTGAGTAATCTGAGTCATTAAATTCAAATCAGCTAATTCATTACCGATTCATTACCGATTCTGAGTCCGAGTCCGAGTTGACCCTTGACCGATTCTAAGTCTGAGTCCGAGTTTTAAAACATTGGTATGAAGTACATAAAGTATATCATAAAAAACAATTAAAAGTAAGTTGGCCATCCCATATCTGCACAGTACAAAAATTTGGCTGAATTTCGTACTACTGCAAAATTTATGTACAACAAGGTCAATACAGCCAAATCTTGCTACTATGGTCCTTGAAACTTGCAAGCACTGCTAAGCATCCAACCTCTAGTGGATGGTTTCTTTCTGGGTGTTAGAGTCAATTTTTTTGTAATAATAGTCTTGTAATAAACATTTTTCTTTGGTCAGAGCCTAGCATTTCCAAAAATAAATTTCGTGAATTGAGGTTTCTTATGCTATTAAGAAGTTTCTTAGTCTTTTAGAGGTTTCTCAGATCTTAATCAAGTCTTAGTATATATCATATAAACAATCGCAGCAGTAAAACAATATGTTACTTAACCTGAATTGGCAATAAATTTTATACAATGAACAACAATTAATTGTATACATGTTCTCAATTTATGGTCGCTAGCAATAAATTGTATCCACAAGACAATGATTTTTATGGATATTCTCAAAGTAATGTCACAATATAATGTTAGTGAGATTCAGTCCCTAAGATAGTTGAGAGTAGGATGAGATTCTACAATAGCAACAGCAACATTTATGAGATTCCATAAACAACTTGAGAGGAGAATGAGATTCAATCCAATTATACACAGAACAACAACATTTATGTAAGTTGTACTACACTTTGATGAAGGGATTTCGGCATTAATATTTTAGGGTTTCTGCGAGCAAGCAGAAATGGGCATTAACCATTTTTTTAAAGAAATGTATGTATTCAGATCTGCATGTGCTGGGTGCTTCAAGTATACAAGATACATTTACAAATTTGGCAGGAAGATCATGGTGGCTCTGGATCCAATCTGATTTGTTTGTGGCTAATGCCCTTGTAAGCCTATATACGAAATGTGGGGGCATAGAAGTTGCCTGCAACATGTTTGACAAAATGGATCACAAAGATGTGGTGTCATGGAATGTAATGATTGCAGGCTATGGTGTGCATCGCTTTGGTAAGGAAGCCATATGGCTCTTCAAACAAATGCAGCACTATCGAATATCACTGGATCATGTTACCTTTGTCGGATTTCTGTCTGCATGCTGCCACTCAGGCCTAGTGGATGAAGACCTGCAATAATTTAATTGCATGAGTCACTATCATCATATTACACCCACAATGGAGCACTATGCTTGCATGGTTGACCTTTTTGGTCGAGCTGGGCACCTGGGTAAGGCACACAATTTTATCAATAGAATGCCAATAAAACACGATTATATTGTGTGGAGTTATTTGATTGCTGCATGTAGAATCCATACGAATATAAATCTAGGGGAATTTTTTGCAGAATGCCTCATTGAATTGGATATCCAAAAATCCACACCTTATGTGGCTCTATCAAACATCTATGTTGTAGCAGGACAGTGGGATGGCATCGAAAAAGTAAGGAAAATGATGAAAGATGGGGGAGTAAGAAAGGAACCTAGATGTAGTTAGATTGAGGTAAATAAACAGGTGCATGCTTTCTCTGTAAGAGATAGATGACACCCATAACTGCAACAGATCTATGAAAAGTTGGAAATGTTGTCTCATCAGATGAAAGCAGCAGGTTATGGACCTGCAGGAGATTAGAGTTGAATGATGTGGAGTAGGGACAAGACGATAGCTATTTCGGTGATCATGAACGTTAGTGTGCAAACACTTTGCTAGGAAGTTCATCTTCATGATTGTTTCCAGAAAAATCCCTTGCCATAGCAACAAGATTTGAATATTAATATGAATCCCAGGAATGTCCAATGAATAAAAATAATAATTATTTTCTTGAAAATTTGATGACTTGGTTCATATTTACAAGTGTCTTTAGTTATTACTTTTCTTTTTAATATAAGTATTTTTGAGTTTTTGGGCTGTTTTTTGGGGGTTTATGAATGGACTGGTATCAAGTATATAAAGTATATCATAAAAAACAATTAAAAGTAAGTTGACCATCCCATATCTGTACAGTAAAAAAATTTGGCTGAATTTCGTACTACTGCAAAATTTTCGTACAATAAAGGCCAAAACAGCCAAATCTTGCTACTATGGTCCTTGCAACTTGCAAGCCCTGCTGAGCATCCAACCTCTAGTGGATGGTTTCATTCTAGGTATTAAAGCCAATTTTTTATAATAATAGTCTTGTAATAAACATTTTTGTTTGGTCGGAGCCTAGCATTTCCAACAATAAATTTCATGAATTGAGGTTTCTTATGCTATTAAGAAATTTCTTAGTCTTTTAGAGGTTTCTCGGATCTTAGTATATATCCTATAACCAGTCATAGCAGTAAAACAATGTGTTACTTAACCTGAATTAGCAATAAATTGTATACTGTATACAAAGAAATCCATGAGAACAGTTTGTGAGGGAAGACCTGGCATGTGCCTCCCTTACATCCCGTTTCACCTGTCAATTTTCGATGGTACATTTGCAGAGTTCATGAGGAGATACTGAGTGACCTTTTACAGTGCATCTGTACATATACATACAAAGATTGAGACAGTGGGTATCAAACAAGTGACCTTTTATAGACCAAAACAAAAATGACGAATGGCTAGAGGAAAATCTAACTAGTGAAAGGGGAAAGAATTTTCCCATGCCTATGATAAATCCCTATTCACCAATCAATTTGCATTGTCACCTTTGTAGAATTCATGAGTTTAGAACAATTGACCTTTTGTAGACCTAAACATGAATGACCCTGAGAATGGTTGAGGGGAAAGACATGGCCTGTGTCTTCCTATGTCTGGTCCATTGCTATTGGGGACAGTTTGCATTTTCATATTGATATTTCCATCTCTTTTTAAACTGGGATTTGGTATGCAAATGTTTCTTTTGAATTTTTTTCCTTGTGCTTTGGAAGTCCTTAAGATCAGAGGAGGGTTATGAGAGGGTTCTTATGGTTATGGGATATTGTTGGTCTTTTCCTCAACCATGGTGCCCTGATTGAAACCCTGATTTGTTTGGTCCTCACTTAAGTTCCAGTTTGGGTTAGATTTCCAAGGGCCAAACCTACCATTACATTATTTTTAGGTCTAGAGAATTTCTTTGAGAAGTTGGAAACAAAAATGGCATGTTGATCTTGGCGGGTTTCAGTGACAAGAGGGGGGAATTCGGTAGTTTCATTTCCATTTTATGTAAGTAAACGTTAGAGTATTATGATATTATCTCTCTGAGAAAGTTTTTTTTATATAATTTGGGAAAGCAAATAGCCTACCCACATTTCCATTTTTCATGCCATTTATTAATTCAAAACTTATAAAGTGTTCCAAATTTTGTTAGGTTGTCACTATAAGTAGCAAGCTTCCTCCCAAATAGAACATATGTCATCCAGTTAGGATTATTCATTAATATTAAAAATTTAATCATCAAAATAGTAAAATTGACTGATGCTCACCCCTCTTGTGCTATAATTTTACTTATGTTATGTAACTCTAGTTTAGAAAGACGTGAAAGGATGTCATGTGGATTCATGGGCTTATTGATACCAGATATGGAGGCCTCAAAAAAACCATTCATTTTAGTTTCCTCATCATTCTTGTGCATCTCAGTTCAGGTCTGGCTATAAAATATTCATGTCTTTCAGTATCTGGAGTCATATTAGAAACTGTTTCAGGCATAGCTTCACCTCCAACTTGAATTTTGTTCCCCGTATTCAAAACATCCTCTCTATATGAAGATTGTGACTCATCCTTGACTTCAACATTATTTAGAACCACGTTGAGAAAACCCATAAGTTGTGCAGTGTAAAGTAAATGATGACATCAAACAACACATTTGGAAGACTATAGTTTAGTATTGGGTATAGCCATGCTTTGAATAAATATTAAATACAATATTATGTCCAACTACATAAAGACAATCGAATCGCAAGCAAGACAAGCTAAATCTAGTGAAATGCAAAGCAGCACCTGCTCCAATTGACTACTGCTTCATACAAAATGTGGCTAACTAAGAATCTTTAGAAGCAAAACCAAAGGTATTTCTCCTTTCTAGGAACCATCCAAAGACCATGAAAAAATCATTTTTCCAAGGTGCTTATCTTTCCCTTTAGCTTTCTTCAACTCTAAAGTTGTCCTACATGATGACTCCAGTGTTGAATATGTCTCCATGTAAAATAGAATATTAACAATGGATAAACAATTTGTTGCCAAGCATGCCAAAATTTCCGATACTCAACGAGAAACAAGAGGTGGTGATCCTATAGGCACACAATTAGCATGGGCTCCTGAAGAAAGTCTTAGATCTGAATTTTAGGCACCTAAATGGTCAAGTTCGAAAATAGTTTTGAGATAATGCCTATCATCTGATAATTGTGAAGAAGTATAAACTACATTCCATTGACAACAATAGAGCCTTTTGAGATGTGGCCTCATCTGAATATTCTCTTAATTCCCCAGTTTTTGGCTTCACAATATCTAAGAAAAGTTGAATTAAACATGTTTCTGTGGCACTGTGTGCACAAAGATTTAGGAGAAGTCTCTACAAAATTTATTTTTCTAATGGATAGACACATGAAAAGAACGAAATAAAGACAATATTTTTTAGAAAAAAATACAAGATAAAACCCATACATGCAAATAAAAAAGACAGAAATCTGAAAATTTGTAAAATGTATTTGCAAACAAATAAGTTGTTTTTGGCAGGACAAGTCCAACTAAAGGATAAGATAAAGTCTTGCACTTTAGTCAACTGCAAACTAAAAATCAAACTTATAAAAAAACCTCACGCCATATTTGAATTTACACGCATCCTCTCTCTTAAGCAACAACATAACATCCTGAAGCCTTTAGAACCCTTATACAAAGAAAATCCAATTTTATAAGAATTAATATAGACAATGAAGATTAATGTAATATATTTCCTCCAATTATAATTTTACTGGATATTTATCATTTCCTTTCAACAAATTTATCACAAGTGACATCAAAGTAGTTAGTCATTGATTTTGTATTCTCTGACTTTTTTTTATTATCTATTCCTCATCCTTCCAATGTGTAAATTTACTTCACATTTTCTGCTTCTTCCCTTTGACTCTTCCAATATTTCATCTCTCTAAATCAAAGATAGAACAAATATAAACAAGAAAATATCAGTGTACTCTTTTTCCTGCCATCCCTATGCCTACATTTTTCCTTATTCTCAAGTTCCAGAACCTATTATCTACACCCATATAACCCATGCTTGCACAATAATTAATAAAAAAACAATTATCTATTCAATCTAGGATTTTATTGTGCCCTTGTTGTAGTATTAGCCACTTCATTTTTTATTTGTTTGTTGTCACCCATTTTTTCCATTTAGAATTCCTTCCTATTTCTGTTTCTACTCCCTCAAAGACCACAGAATAATTTCTAATCCATTATTATTCCCATCTATTCTTCTTATGTCTGCCACTCTAGGATTTCTATCTGTGCAAAAGCTTCATTTTCATTCATTTGTGTAAATACACCTCACAAGTGTCATCATAGGTGTATCAGTATTTGAGGAAACCCATGAATATCTGCAATATCAATTCTTTACCTGTGTACTAACTGCCAAATAATTGTTGTTGATGGACTCTACCAGCCACTGCAGGGACAAGCTGCCATTGTTGGAGGATGTGAACTAAGAGCATGGGTCAGCATGTCCACTGTTGCTAGTCATGGAAGGCAGTGCAAAATTTAGAAGCAAAAACAATCAACCACTAGCTTTCCTCCATGTAATGATAAGCACTATAAGCAAGGTAATTGGGTATTGAGTTGTTCTCTTATGCACTCAGGAAAGAAAATATGGAGTCTGCCTTAACCACTTGGCCTTAGCAGCAAGCATGGTCCACCTTTTGAGGTCCCTTAAAATCCTAAAACTCAATTAAAGCAAAAAAAGTTTGTAGCTTCCAGTGAATGATGGGACTAGAATGGAAAGAAAAAAAATAGTTATGTTCCTTGGCAAGGAAAGGGGCCTTTAAGGAAGCCACATTAAGGCCAAGAGTTATAGTTGGTAGCAAGTGGAAGTCAGTGTTTAGACTTGTAAAGGAGGGTCTTCTCATCCCATAAGGTTCTCAAAATATCCTATGATAAGTGTATTAATAAAATTAATGAATGATATGAAGGGTGTAACTGCATGTTGTTGCTTACCTTTGCAACAAAAATGAGAAATGATGTCACTACAGCAAGCAGGAATGGCATGTCCAATATTACTTTTTGTATTGGTTATGGCCAACTTCATTGTGATTAGAAGACGATGAGATTTATAAACATTGTGTGAATGTTGTATTCACCAAGTCCAAATGAAGACAATTAGTATCCGAAAGCTAGTGCTCTTAAGGCAATACAATGAGTTTTCTTTACAAATAAATGAGGTACAAAGGAGATTTAACATTAGACCAAAGTTGGAAAAAATATATAGAAATTTCTGCATTTGACGTAAAAATAAATAGAACATCTAACAATGCTTAGGTTTAGACTAATGGATCCAATATGAATTGCTAAATAGCCTTTCTAAGCCACCAGTACCAAAGACTCCCAAACTAATACAACAAATAGCCATAGTAGCATTACTAAGCCTAGCATAGCTCCACAGGTACAAAGGCCAAACTCTACCTTAAAAATCCTTAAGTTATTGGTTGAAAATAATTGTAAAATCTCCACAATTTACTATACAGTAATCCTCGTCCAAGATGGTAAGGAATCTAAAATACTCTTCCTCTTACTCCACTTCTTGATTGATATGATATATATGTTGAATGGATATATCATTTTTTCCCATTCTATATGCAAATACCCATCTTTTGGAGAACATTAGTATAGTTATGGAATAAGGTATCTATTCATTGTGTATTGTGTATTTGGATGAACTATGGATGAAAAATGTGTTTTATGTGGGTGTCATAAATTACCGCACTACATTGTCTGGGAACCCAAAACCCTCCCTCCAAACACAACCTCGCGAGTACTAACAGTTCAAGCATTCACAAGCATCCTATATCAGATACTAAAAAATGATTGCACACCTAGCTCATGAATGAGGGCATGCACGTTCTCTTGCCCATTATGCTCTGGAAGTTATACACTACAATTTGCACCAATTGTTATTAAAGGGCAGAGAGAAACTACTACTGTGAGGGCATTTTTTTAGGGCTACAGAATACCCAACTATGGTAGATTTCCCCCTTCTACATAGACCCATTTGGCATATAAATTGTATAGAGCTAGGCTTGGCCTGAGTTCCCTCGGTTAATTACCTACCATTTCATTTTTTGGATGGTATGCAATATCGGTGTTTACAGTAAGGAAAAATACTCCAAAAACCTACCATGGCAAACAAAAAAAACATACTGCAAAATATCATTGAGAAAAGGCATTGACCCTTATCGGTTCCATCCCTGGGCCTTGCTGGAAAATACTCGGAACAACCTGATAGCCCATTTCAACATTTCTTGGCTTGCATTCTCTGACAGGCATGCATTTCAATGAATATTGATCTATTCCTTCCTTTCTTAGCGGTTTCTTCTTGCACATGGCACCATTTCCAGAAGCTCTAGGCTGTAAAGAAATATCTTCCATTGCTCTCGATGGTTGTGGAAGCACTAGGGGGAAGCTTTTTGAGCAATTATTATAGAAGGATTCTTGTGACCCATAAAATTCATCAAACCCATTCCTTATAAGATCCCCCGATGTAGTTGCAGGATGAAAGTTTACACCCATCTCTACATACGACCTCCTTTTAAACTTGCGCTTATGTAAGTCCTGGGGCAGACCCAATTCATAACTACACCTTCTCATTCAGTCTGATGGAGTTGAATCCAAATCATCATATAGATTAATGCCATAATCTCATTCTACGAATAATTGAAATGTACCAGACCCCGTAGAAGAGGAAACCAAAGAAGATTTGGGTCAAATTCGATTGGAAATCGAGGGCGAGCCATAGATCTCGCTTATTTTTTTTAGAAATCGGGGTGACCTACCAACTAGAGGATTTTTTGTGTAAATCAATGGAAAGCCAAAGATATGGGTCAAATTGGGTTGGAAATCATGGGTGAGCCATAGATCCCACTCGTTTTTTGGTAGAAATCGAGGCGATTAGAGGAATTGTTTTTTCGAAATCAGCGGCGACGTGAGGAATTTGGGAGATTGGGGATTTATTTCATAGGGATATTTAGGTGAAATGGATTATTTTATTAATAATTAGTGTACGATTTTAATATTTTATAAAAAAAACTTTTAATATACTAAATTCGCCTAGTAAAAAATTTAAACTCCTTTAAAATCACCCATGGGCTATAATTCTCCCCTAAAATCATCTATGGTGCTTACGTAGCAGTTAACAAACTAAAAGAAATGTTGTGGAATGAAAGGTACATTCGTTTAAAAATTTTGTGCCTTCATATATTGCATTAACAAGTAGTAATTGCACCTCCATAAGTGAAGTTGGATTGTATGATTTGTAAAGGTTGTGTTGCTGGAAAATAATACATAAAATTTTGGAGAAGGAAAACCTGGAAAGGTTTATAACACTACAGAAGCGTTGGAGTTGCTAAAAATAGATCTGTGTGGACCAATGTCAACTCAGGCCTTGGATTATGCCAAGACATCATGACCTATATAAAATATTTTTTCTACAGAAACTGGGTGTGCACTATACCTTCTGAAGAGAAAAAATTAAAGCACCTTTTTTCATTAAAATCCTTAAGAAAAATGTAAAACAAAGAGTGATAAGCAGATATAGATACTTAGAACTAATGGGGGTGGTGAATATGATTACAATGATTTACAAAATATTTCTATGTCAGAAGAATAAAAAGGAAACCAACTTCAACCTATGTTCTGCAATAGAATTGGGTAGTGGAGAGAGAGATTTGCACAATAATTGAAATGTCTAGGTGCATGTTAAAAGGTAAGAGATTTCCCAATAGTTTTTGTGAAAAAGTTGTAAAAACCATATGCCTTGAACAGACTTCCAACCAAATTAGTGGAAACGAAGGCTCTAGAAGAGCATGATTATGTAGTGTTACCCCCGTATTTGCATGGGTGTTTACTTAGGTTGTCATGAAGTTTCTTGAGGTAGCTAATGAGGTTGGTAGCTTGGATGGAGAGGAGTTCTCAGTTAACATTCCCTAGATGTGTGGACTGTTGGATTTTGAACTAGGGCCTTGTTTGAATATTGAAGGTTTTCAGCAATTCTGGGCACTGTAGTGGCCTCAACAATAGCCACTGGAAATAAATCCATCATTTTGATCATAGTACAACCATAAAAGGGGAAAAAATAGGGAAAATTTTAAGGGCAAAATTTATCCCATGGGAAAAATTAGTGTGCTCACCAAAAAGTATAGGGCAAATTTTAAACATAGCAAAGGTTTTTTGAATTTTAACACATTAGCCCAATTTTTATTAAACCCCAAACTATGTAAAATATATTGGCCAATAGTGTGAAAGAGGGAAAACCAAACTTCCCCCTTTAAAAAACAGCGGAAATCGTGCACTCGCCCCTGATTTTTGGCAATGGAGGAAAACAACTATTGGTTCACCCCTGATTTTCAGTAATGGAGGAAAACAACTGTTGATATAGACAGTCTATTATAAAACTCAACTAAGTAGTCAATTGGTGGATCAACTACAGATTTGAATTTTAGAAAGTTATTGCAAATTTCAAAAGCTACTAAAAACAAAAAGATAGGACAGTTAGCTAATCTATGTAGACATGGGCATATGGATCCCCAACATCTCTAAATATAGAACTCCTTGATCATTCATAGAAGCAAGAATTGTCAAATACACCATCAGAGCTAAGTCCTAAAGCTGCAATTCAGAAGACCAGCAATTCCGGAAACATTTCTGGCAGGTTGCAAGAAAGGAAACTACGGTCACATGTTTAGAAGATTGCTTCAATTCTTACAAAAAAAAGGACAGGTGAAGCATTTGAATTGAGAAATGATTCCAAGCGAGAAGACAAACAATATTCAAGCAATAGTTTAAAAACAAACTCCAATTTTGTAGCTGGGAAGCTAGTTAAAAGGACTTTCCAGAAGGCCTCAAAATTAAATTTGATTAAGAATGACACTCATAAAAGATCCAGTAAAAGTTCTTCTTTGAGGTCTTATGTTGCACAAAAATCTGAATGGCCACAACAAAGAAAAAATAGAAGGCCAAGGTGGAAGGTTGATACTAAAAATATGAAAAAGGTGAAAACCTTGGGAACAAGTAATATGGATGACTCGAAGAGGAAGCAACAAAGGAGAAAGAAGAAAAAGAAGGCACAAAACGTTCCACAAGATGAAGTGTCACGTGCAAAGAGAAGGATCAAATATCTTTTGCTCAAAATGAAACTCGAGCATAATCTTATTGATGAATATTCAGGGGAGGGTTGGAAAGGTTAGAGGTTTGTTTATCAAGTCCATGTCTTGATGGGTTGGGAATATGATGCAAGTCTTTTAAATGTTTTAACTATTGTTTGCATTATGTCACTAAAATACTTTTTTTGGATATGGTTTCCTGTAACTGTTTACTTCTATTGACAGAATTTTAGATGCCATCTATGATATACAAAAGTCTGCAGGTAAGTGCTAGTTACTTATTAGTACACATTTGAAGGTATACTTCATACTAAGCAAAAAAACTTGGATATGTTTTGTAAGGATATGATAGGTCTTGGATGCATTTATTTTGTTATTCCTTTCAGAAGTTTTGATCATTTATCAAAATTCTTTTGTTGTGTAATTGTTTTTGACTATACAATTTCATCTTGTTCCACAGACCAATTGAAAAGGAGTAACTCTCTATCCATGTTTCCAAATTTGGGGTCAATGGATTTCTTATAATCTAGCAAAATTCAAAAGAATGTTTACATTATGTTGATTTTGATGGAGGATGGACCTCATTGAATGCCAGTTTTCATCCTTTAAGAAGTTCAAATGCCTATAGAGAAACCAGGCTTACTCTTATTCTTAATTCATCTGCTTAAAATTCCATTGGTTGGCGGCTAGAGAGATTAACCTATTTTTTTATTTTTTGTGATCACAATGTTTCAATTGATCCTGAACTTTTCTTAAAAATTAATAAACAATGCAATATTTTATGGGCTGAAGGGATTTATAAAGGTCCACTGAGCCTTATATATATTGTGTTAAGTGCTGAATAAATTCCAATAATGCTCATTCTTTGAGCAGCAAGTGTGAAAAACTTAGACTGCACTTTTGAAAATCCAAAGTTCAAACATCTTATTTCTTTTTCTTTTATTGTGTGCTTCATCCATCTTAGATTTTGTTGATTACTCGTACCTATAACATGATGCTTTACAAAAGATTTGGTAGAAATGGGACATCTTTGTATTTTGTTCACTTTTCAGCTTTTTCCTCATTGTATGATATAAATCCAAAGTACCTATTAAATATGTATCAAAATGGCCTGAAAAATTACGATCTACTTTTAGATATCCTCCTTCAGCAGTGGCAAAGAGTGATGGGCAAATCCAGTGCAACAACACATGCATCAGTTGTTCCTTGATACTTGTGCAGCAAGTTGCATATGATGGAGAGAGGGTGCACTAGAAGATTCTTTGTAGGTGCAACAGTAATTACGACGCATCCAGGTGTGAGTGAGGCACATTCATGAATGCATCATCTTTAGAATTTCTATCTTTAGTTAGGTAGGGTTCATGCATGAACTATCCTAGGTCACAGATCCGTAGGAGGGGAATGCATGAGTGATCTTTAGTTTGGAGGCTTAGTGGCATTCATGCATTCAGTCTTCTCAAATAGGGCTCTATTCTAGGCAGAATTATCCAAGCAGGAGGATGCACTCATCCTTAGTGCATTAGGTTTAGGGTTGACACTGTCAACTAGGGTGCATCAATGGATGTCCATATACATTGCATTCTTTCTTTGTCTCTTATTCAATAAAAGAGAAATAGGTCACTTAATTATGATGCTAGGCAGTTATTGTTTTTAGCATATTGCTTTGTGATTCTTTCTTTTCAAACTCTTAGAGTAATAGATTGTGATGTGATTTAGCGTTGCAAATTCTACCTGTTCTTCTAATTTTTTAGTACTCATGGTGAGACACAATATCACCTCGAGTTCCCCTCAATGATCCTTTATGAAGTGACATAACCTCTATAACCCACAACAAGGTAGGAGGACCATAGTATGATTTCATATACTTTAGAGCATTTGAAAGCTTTAGAGAAATAATATCTATTAATTGTCCAAAGGTGAGATGAACTCACAAGAGGCTATTCAACATAGTGCAACTAGTGAAAGAATGAAAGCTACCTTATGAAAGTTAACACACATTAGCTATTACTCAACATAGTGCAACCAGTGAAAGAACGAAAGCTACCTTAATGAAAGCTAATTCCAGCTAGATTTGCATCATGGTGTGATTTATTTGATGACCATGTGTCTGTGTTAGATGGAAAACTACCTTACGAAAGCTAACACAAATTAGCTATTACTCACCATGCAATGTTTTCAAAATGAAAGCTAACTCTAGCTAGATTTCCAACATGGTGCATTTTGATTGATGACAATGTGGTTGTGCTAAATGAAAAACTATATTATGAAAGCTAACACAATTAGGTTTTGCTCACTATGTAAAGATTTAAGGTTGAAAGCTAACTCTAGCTAGATTTTCATCATGATGTAATACGACAATGTGGTTGTGTTAGATAGAAAAATACCTTATGAAAACTAACACACATTAGCTTTCACTCATCATGCCATGTTGTTAAAAATAAAGCTAACTCCAGCTAGATTTTCATAATGGTATAATGAGCTAACACATATAAGATTTCACTCACAGTGCCATGTTAGAAGGAAAGTTAACTTCAACTAGATTTCCATCATGGTGTAATTTATTTGATGACAATGTGGCAGTGTTAGATGGAAAGCTACCTTATGAAAGATAACAAACATTTGTTTTTACTCACCGTGCAATGTTTTAAGAACGAAAGCTAACTCCAGCTAGATTTCCATCATGGTGCATTGTGATTGATGACAATGTAGCTGTGCTAGATGGAAAACTACACTCTGAAAGCTTACACACATTAGATTTCACTAACTATGCAACAATTTAAGGATGAAAGCTAACTTCAGCTACATTTCCAACACGACAGAATGTGATTGATGATAATGTGGTTGTTTACATGGAAAACTACCTTACGAAAGCTAACACACATTAGCTTTCATTCATCGTGCCATGTTGTTAAAAGGAAAGCTAACTCCAGCTAGATTTTCATCATGGTGTAATGAACTAACACACACAAGCTTTCCCTTATAGTTCCATGTTGTTAGTAGGAAAGCTAACTCCAGCTACATTTCTATCATGGTGTAATGTATTTGATAACAATGTGGTCGTGTTAGATGGAAAATTACCTTATGAAGGATAAGAGGCATTAGATTTACTCACTGTGCAATCTTTTAAGAACGAAAGCTAACTCCAGCTAGATTTCCATCATGGTGCATTGTGATTGATGACAATGTGGTTGTGCTAGATGAAAAAATACACTATGAAAGCTTACACATTAAATTTCACTCATTGTGCAATGATTTAAGGATGAAAGCTAACTCCATCTATATTTTCAACATGGTGCAATGTGCTTGATGACAATGTGGTTGTGTTACATGGAAAACTACCTTATGAAAGCTAACACATGTTAGCTTTCACTCATCGTGCCATGTTGTTAAAAGGAAATCTAACTCCAGCTAGATTTCCATAATGGTGTAATGAGCTAACACACAAAAACTTTCCTTTAGAGTGCCATGTTGTTAGAAGGAAAGCTAACTCCAACTAGATTTCCATCATGGTGTAATGTATTTGATAACAATGTGGTTGTGTTAGATGGAAAACTACCTTATGAAATCTAACAGACATTAGATTTACTGACCGTTCAATGTTTTAAGAACGAAAGTTAACTCTAGCTAGATTTCCATCATGGTGCATTGTGATTGATGACAATGTGGTTGTGTTAGATAGAAAACTACATTATGAAAGCTAACACACATTAGATTTCACTCACCGTGCAATGATTTAAGGATGAAAGCTACTCTAGCTAGATTTCCATCACGGTGCAATGTGATCGATGACAATATGGTTGTGTTAGATGAAAAACTACCTTATGAAAGCTAACAAACATTCGCTTTCACTCATGGTGCCATGTTGTTAGAAGAAAAACTAACTCCAGTTAGATATGTATCATGGTGTAATGTATTTTATGACAATGTGGTTGTGCTAGATGGAAAACTACCTTACGGAAGCTAACACACATTAGGTATTACTCACCGTGCAAGGTTTTAAGAACGAAAGCTAACTCTAGCTAGATTTCCAACATGGTGCATTTTGATTGATGACAATGTGGTTGTGCTAAATGGAAAACTACATTACGAAAGCTAACACGCATTAGATTTCACTCACCATGTAATGATTTAAGGTTGAAAGATAACTCCGGCAATATTTCCATCACGGTGCAATTTGACAATGTGGTTGTGTTAGATGGAAAACTACCTTATGAAAGTTAACACACATAAGCTTTCACTCATAGTGCCATGTTATAAGGAAAGCTAACTCTAGCTATATTTCCATCACAATATAATGTATTTGACGACAATGTGGCAGTGTTAGATGGAAATCTACCTTATGAAAGCTAACACACATTAGATTTTACTCACCGTGCAATGTTTTAAGAATGAAAGCTAACTCTAGCTAGATTACCATCATGGTGCATTGTGATTGATGAAAATGTGGTTGTGCTACATGGAAAACTACACTATGAAATCTTACAAACATTAAATTTCACTCATAGCACAACGATTTAAGGATGAAAGCCAACTTTAGCTAAATTTCCAACACAACACAATGTGATTGATAACAATTTGGTTGTGTTACATGGAAAACTACTTTACGAAAACTAACACACATTAGCTTTCACTCATCGTGCCGTGTTGTTAAAAGAAAAGCTAACTCCAGCTAGATTTTCATCATGGCATAATGAGCTAACACACATAAGCTTTCCCGTATAGTGCCATGTTAGAAGGAAATATAACTCCAACTAGATTTCCATCATGGTGTAATGATATAACACATAAGATTTTCCTTATAGTGCCATGTTGTCAGAAGGAAAGCTAACTCCAGCTAGATTTCCATCATGGTGTAATGTATTTGATGACATTGTGGCTGTGTTAGATGGAAAACTACGTTATGAAGGCTAACAAACATTAGCTTTACTCACCCTGCAATGTTTTAAGAACGAAAGCTAACTCTAGCTAGATTTCCATTACAGTGCATTGTGATTGATGACAATGTGGTTGAGCTAGATGGAAAAATACACTATAAAAACTTACACACATTAGATTTCACTCACTGTGCAATGATTTAAGGATGAAAGCTAACTCCAGCTATATTTCCAACACAGTGCAATGTGCTTAATGACAATGTGGCTGTGTTACATGGAAACCTACCTTATGAAATCTAACACACATTAGCTTTCACTCATCGTGCCACGTTGTTAAAAAGAAAGCTAACTCTAGCTAGATTTCCTTCATGGTGTAATGAACTAACACACATAAGCTTTCCTTATAGTGCCATATTGTTAGAAGGAAAGCTAACTCCAGCTAGATTTCCATCATGGTGTAATGCATTTGATAACAATGTGGTTGTGTTAGATGTAAAACTACCTTATGAAAGGTAACAGACATTAACTTTACCGACTGTGCACTATTTTAAGAACGAAAGCTAACTCTAGCTAGATTTCCATCATGGTGCATTGTGATTGCTGACAATGTGGTTGTGCTAGATGGAAAACTACATTATGAAAGCTAACACATATTAGATTTCACTCATCGTGTAATGATTTAAGGATGAAATCTAACTCCAGCTAGATTTCCATCACGGTACAATGTGATCGATGACGACGTGGTTGTGTTAGATGGAAAACTACCTTATGAAAGCTAATGCACATTAGCTTTCACCCATCGTGCCATGTTGTTAGAAGAAAAGCTAAATCCAGCTAGATTGCATCATGGCGTAATGTATTTGATGATAATGTGGTTGTGTTAGATGAAAAACTACCTTACGAAATCTAACACAGATTAGCTATTACTCACCGTGCAACGTTTTAAGAACGAAAGCTAACTCTAGCTAGATTCCCAACATGGTGCATTTTGATTGATGACAACGTGGTTGTGCTAAATGAAAAACTACATTATGAAAGCTAATACACATTAGATTTCACTCACCATTCAATGATTTAAGGTTGAAAGCTAACTCCAGTTATATTTCCATCATGGTGCAATGTGACAATGTGGTTGTGTTAGATAGAAAATTACCTTATGAAATCTAATACACATTAGCTTTCACTCATCATTCTATGTTGTTAAAAAAAAACTAACTCTAGCTAGATTTTCATATTGGTGTAATGAGCTATCACACATAAGCTTTTACTCATAGTGCTATGTTAGAAGGAAAGCTAACTCTAGCAGGATTTCTATCATGGTGTAATGTATTTGATGACAATGTGGCTATGTTAGATGGAAAACTACCTTATGAAAGCTAACAGACATTACCTTTTACTCACAATGCAATGTTTTAAGAATGAAAGCTAACTCCATCTAGATTTTCATCATGGTACATTGTGATTGATGACAATGTGGTTGTACTAGATGAAAAACTACACTATGAAAGCTTACACACATTAGATTTCACTTAGCGTGCAATGATTTAATGATGAAAGCTAACTTCAGCTAGATTTCCAATACGACGCAATGTGATTGATAACAATATGGTTGTGTTACATGGAAAAATACATTATGAAAGCTAATACATGTTAGCTTTCACTCATCGTGCCATGTTGTTAAAATGAAAGCTAACTCCAGCTAGATTTCCATCATGGTGTAATGAGCTAACACACATAAGCTTTCCCTTATAGTGCCACATTGTTAGAAGAAAAAGTAACTCCAGCTATATTTCCATCATGGTGTAATGTATTTGATGAAATTGTGGCTGTGTTAGATGGAAAACTACCTTATGAATGCTAACAGACATTAGCTTTACTCACAGTGCAATGTTTTAAGAATGAAAGTTAACTCCAGCTAGATTTACATCATGGTGCATTGTGATTGATGACAATATGGTTATGCTAGATGGAATATTTCCAACACGATGCGATGTGCTTGATGACAATGCAGTTGTGTTACATGAAAAACTACCTTGTGAAAGCTAACATGCATTAGCTTTAACTCATCGTGCCATGTTGCTAAAAGAAAATTTTACAAGAGGGGACTATGTTGACCTCCTAATTAATGGTCAAGTTATTGGACTAGGAAAGGTTGAATCTACAGAGACTAGAACTCATTATGGTGGACAAAGGCTTAATGTAAGATATGTTATGCTGTTGATAATTGATGTCATTGAACCACATTTGATTGTGGAAGATGTTGATGAAGGGGACTTACATCCATGGAAAATCATATATTTGAGGCATAACAAAGTTAAATCAAAATCTTGAAGCACATGTTAAGTGTTTTTGATAGTACATTGCTTGTTTTTTTTAGCAAATACTAAGGTTGTTTAATTTGTTGTTGCAATGTGGAGTGAAGGTGGGTGAAGGCTCCATATTCAATACAAAGATTGGTCATAAGGTGCATGGACGGATGGTAAATAAAGAATCCATAGTGGTTAACATTGAGAAGGTGTTAAAACATGATTCTCTTTTGCCGCATCCAACAAGATTTGAGAATACACTAGGGGGTACATTGGGATCTTATGAGATTTGGTAAAAATCATATTTGGAACCCTATTGTCATGATCATCCAGTAAATGCTCCCCAACATAGGCTTACATTCACATGTGAAAAGTTTTCTCTTACACATGAATTCACGAGAACAAGCAGGTGCATTGCTAAGGGATCATAGTTAATGTCTGTGAAGATGACATGGTTGGGGGTGAAATGTTAGGTGAAAAGGAATTCAATGTTTTTGTGGAAGACATAGATAGAAATTGTGAAAGATTTAGGATTGGGGATAAGTCTATACATTGTTTGGTTAGATGGCCAATAAATAAGTTGGAGGGCAATGAAGGTGAGATTTTAAGGGTGAATGAAAATTTCAAGGAGCACCCAAGGAAATGGCGGTATGGGATCTTATAGAGGAAATAAGTCCCTTAAACACATGGGATGGTGATCTTTATAATAAAAAATATCTAGATTCAATTGTTATGCACTTAACGAGGCCATATAGAAGGATTAAATGAGTTGTGGCTACAAAAAAAGTTGGAAACTTTCAAATACAGAGAGATGAAGAGAAAGAAATCTGAATTTTGGCAACGGATGAATGTTGCAAACAAGATTGTCTTCAACATGTGGATAGGAAATCTGTTGCAGCTGCTAGAAGGAATATGAAACTCTTAAAAAAATGGCATTAAGGAATTCAGCTTGAATTCACTCCATCCCAACACAAAGCATGTCAAAGAGCCATGGGCATGGCCTACCTCCTACTGTTATGAAAGTAAAGGACATGAGGTTTAATGGAGATATTATTTGTAAGAAAGCATGGTACAAGATATATAATATTCCTTAAAGCACCTTCTATACTTACCAACATAATTTCCAACAAGGACATGTCAAAGGAATTCATGGTAACACCAACAAATGCAAACCACATGCACATATTGTCGCAACCATAGAACTATTGCACAAAATTGTAATGGATAATTCAGATTTTTCTCTGAACCAAACACGACAAGTTGAAGAAGATGGAATGTCTACTCCTTTAAGATTGCTGACATCAACGTACACCCAAATTTCTTTGTTAAAGGAGATCAATGAGGCTCTTCAAGAGCTCATTTTTTCATCCATATCACAACCAACAATGAGCAATATTTGCAATACTCATTTTCCAGATGTGGCATTCTCAAATATCACTAACTTCATTAAATGTAGTGAATGTATCGTGTTGAAAGCACAGATGAAGACAACGACTACAAAAGAGCTAGAAGACAAGGCATGAGCTAGACTGAAGAAACATAACAAGATTGTTATGTGTGGAAGATATTGCTACTATTCCCACATAATTATGTCAGAGCGGTATCCAAAGGAACACTCGAGCATTATCCATGATAAAATAGACAAAAAAAAGACTTCAATCCCAAGATTACATGTCAAATCAAAATCTGTTGCAGGAACAAACTTGGGTATGTCGTTGATAAGTATGCTAACACATGGGCATAGCACATGAGGTTTTCGTCATTTCTCCCTACCATTTGTACACATGGGATCACAATTTACCATTACATCCCTTGCAATGTGCTTGAGGGGCCTTCAAGACCCACACCTTAATATGTATGGTGATTTGCTTTATGAGAGTGGAAGTTCAAGAAACCCACTTTCAAATTCATTACTTCAAAACTCTATTTACTCAAAATGTAGAATGTACAAAGATTCTTTCCTATCTTTAAATGGAAGCTCAAAAAATCAAAATCTTGATTTTAAATATCTTCCTCCACATTTGTTGTTACAGTTGGACAATGCAACTAGTGATAATAAGAATCGTTATGTTTTCATGTTTCTATCACTATTAACTGTACTTGGTGTCTTCATCACTATTGAGGTTGGGTTATTTCTAGTGGGGCACACCCATGAAAAAATAGATAAAACCTATGGAAGAATGTCTTCCAACTTGAAAAGTAAAGATATATATTCTTTACCTAAGATGGTGGATACATATCACACAATAGAAGAAAACTGCGTGTTTCCACTTAAACTTATTGACAATGTGTATGACTTCAAAAGTTTTCTTAATGGGTACATCAAGGAGGGGAAAAATGCACTAGTTGGACATTAATGTCCAATACTTCCAATTTATTGTACTCAATGATGTTCCAATTATGAGGTATAAAGAATCCATCAGAGACATTGAGTGGTCAAAACCAGTTGAGTTGTGGAATATAGATGATGAAGGTCAACCTATATTTCCCACAGGGAAGCCATAAATTTTATGTCCGAAAGACAATGATGTTTATTTAAAAGAACTAAAGGAAGGAATAACATCATACATACAAATGTAGAAAGAGACTATTGGCAATGATAATTCACCAATTGTTACAAAGGAATGGAATAAAAAACTAGGGTATTGGAAAAGAGTTCTTGATGCATTAGAAGGAATCTACAATGACCATACACCCTTGGATGAAAGTGATTCTTCTTCTGATGATTTTTGGCCCAAGACAAGGCAAAATGTTAACGTTGATTGTAATGCACTCCATGCAATATCAAGTACTATGGATGGGGATTTTGATAGTGTGACAGATGAACCGGTATATGTTGGACCCAAGTCCAACAAGCCAAAGCCAACATTCGATCCTAGAATTGATGTTGAGAAAAGAAACATGTTGCTTGTTAGATTAGGAAATGAGGATGAAGGAGAGATGATTTGGATGACAAAAGCCACCTCATATATCTTCCAGGATGATGACAGCGAGACCTAGGATGATGACAACGAGACCCTTCTTGTAAAGATTGATTGGTGGTAGCCTAGCTTAGGGAAATATAAGGGAAAAATTTTAGAACAATATTGGGTACCAAATCCTGATGACATAGAACTTGGATCCATTCCAATTAATACCATAGTTTGGGCATGGATGCCAAAGAAAGAAGATTGCTGGAAGATCAAGATAAATAAATGTGGTGTACAAGCTGTACTTGATCTGCTTGAGCGGATATAAGGAGATTCGGTGGAGATGATTCATGAATGTAATTTTTCTTTTTGAATGACTTTTAGTATACATGAAGAAACATTTCTCAATGCTTGTAGTATAATAAATACTCTTCAAGCTACTTTTTGAGGAATTTTATATTATTTACTGCATATATGAAAATTTGACTTCAAGTTCAATGTTAATTCATGTGATGATACTTTATGCTAATTAGATAACACCATTCAAACTTTAACTTTTCAATTTGTCTTTTAGATCAACACAACATCTCACTATATCAAATGTGCATAATTATATTAATTAATGCATGCACACAACCCTTACCTTCTTTATTATTAGTTTTTGCTCACTCTCTTCAATACCACTTTGAGATTTTTATTTTGTTCCCCTGATGATTGGTGGAGTGCCCACTAAAAACGTAGGGAAGTTTCAATACACACAATTTAATTCCATAATTTCTCTTTGTCATTATGCTTAACCATGGAAATCTTCATCCTCAAGCTGTACTTGATCTGCTTGAGAAAATATAAGGAGATTAGGTGGAGATGATTCATGAATGTAATTTTTCTTTTTGAATGACCAATTAATACACATGAAGAAAAAGTTGGCAATGTTTGTAGTTTATCAAATATTCTCTTCAAGCTACCTTTTATTAAAATTGAGGAATTTTATATTATTTGCTACATATATGAAAATTTTGGTTCAACTTCAATGTTAATTCAAGTGATGATACTTTATGTGAATGCACCTTAAAACATCTTATAAAATTTCTTTGTGAAAAAATGTAAGGCACTTGCAATAAGGTTTGAAGTCAGTTTTTCCTATTATTCATTATTATAGTTGATATAAATTTAATTGTACTACTATGTTGCATTCAAATTCATAATTGTATTTTCTCGTGTAGACTTTAAAGTGGTGCCACCTTTGTACTAGTATATTAACTTATACTCAATAAATACAGTACTGACATTTTGAGTGTGCACGTTTTATCAGTTTGTCATCATTGTGATTGATTTTCTGGATTAAACTATGTGAACGTTTTTCAGACCAACATTTTGAGTGGACACTCCACCCATGCTTGTTACGGGAACCATGGAAAACTCATTGTGGACTAAAAATATTTAACATAACTTATCCAAAAAATCAATCATTAAGTAGTAACATCATGTTAGCTTTAATTCATGTTAGACATTATCATCAAATACATTGCATCAAAAATACAATTTAATCCATGTGAGATTTAATGCTGATCGGAACGCACTGCATGTAATATAAGTATTATGGATGGATATTTTGATAATGTGACGGATGAACTGGTATATGTTAGACCCAAGTGCAACAACCTAAATCCAAGATTAAATCCTATGATTGAAGTTAAGAAAGGAAAGATGTTGTGAGTTAGATCATGAACTAAGGATGAAGGAGAGATGATTTGGATGGCAAAAAGCACCTTGTATATCTTCCAAAACGATGAAAGTGAGACTCTTCATGTAAAGGTTAATTGATGGAAGCCTAGTTCAGGGAAATAGAAGGGAAAATTTTAGAACAATATTGGGTACCAAACCTTGATGACACATGACTTGGATCTATTCCAGTTAATACCATAGTTTGGGCATGGATGCAAAAGAAAGAAGATTGCAGGAAGACCACAATAAATAAATGTGGTGTACAAGTTGTAATTGATTTGCGTGACTGAATATAAGGATATTAGGTGGAGATGACTCATGAATGTAATTTTCTCTTTGAACGAGTTATTAATATACAAGAAGAAACACTTTTCAATGTTTGTTGTATATCAAATATTCTCTTCAAGCCTTTTTTTGAGAAAAATTTATATTATTTACTAATATGAGAATTTTGGTTCAACTTCTATGTTAATTCATGTGATGGTACTTTATGTGAATTAGATAACACCATTCAATTTTTAACTTTTCAATTTGTTTTTTACATACACGCAACATGTCACTATATCAAATGTGCATAATCATATTCAATAATGAACCTTAAAACATCTTCTAGAATTCCTAAGGTTTGAAATGACTTTTCCCTATTATTTGTTATTATAATGGATATAAATTTAATTGTTATACTCTGTTGCATTCTAATTAATATTATATTTTCTTCTGTAGACTTTAAAGTGGTGCGAACTTTGTACTAGTGCAATATCTTATACTCAACAAAGACAAAGTAGTAACATTTTCAGAGTGTAGGCTTTCACAGTTTGTCATCATTGTGAATGCTTTTCTGGATTAAGTTGTCAGTGATTTTTTCAAACCAACATTTCAAGTGGGCACTCCACGCATGATTGTCGGGAGAACAATGTAAATTTCATTATGGTTTGAAAAGATTTCACATAGCTTAATCTCGAAAATCATTAGCCAAATATTAACATTTAAAATGTCAATACTATATAAGTTAATAATAGTCACAACACAATATTAATATGTTGTTCAATAACTTTATATTATCTTAGAAATTTCTTACACAAATCATTAATAATTCACTAGTCAAATATTGGTGACTTTTGTTTTAATACGTAAATATAAATATTAATGATAATCATAGTATATCATTAAATACATTTACAAGTAAAATTTCTCACATAAATCTCTTATTCATAAAATCAACATTTATTAACATAGTTTTTAATACACCACCACCAACAATAATAATAAATTATCTCTATTCTAATTCATAATTTATTTTAATCATTACTAAGATAAAAACCTATTTTATTTTATTCTAAGTCATAAAATATTTTCTCTTGTCCATTATCAAGTGGTGCCAACTTCCAAAAATAAAACACCATACTCAAAAAAGACTTAGACTTACTATGGTGACTCAACCTAAAAACATTAGTTAACATAATTTCAATTAAATGAAATTTCAAGGTAATAATAACAACAAACATTGATTATTAATGTCATTAAATAACTTTAATAATAATATGTAAAATAATCTTCTACAATCTATTTTTGGTGATATAATTATTGATCAATTTAAATTTTATTAGAAAATATAAATAATAGTAATATAAATAAATTATATTTATATTCTAACATATAATTGATTTTGATCGTTAAAATAATAAACTTAGTATAGTAACACTTCATATATAATAGTTTTTCTTGGCACTTGTAAAATGTTGCGAACCTTCTAATATATTACAACATGATACTCAACACATACAATATTACTTGCTATGTCGAGAATTAAAATTGTTATAGTAACAAACACATTTGTATTATGTCATTAAATAGTTTTTAAATGGGTCTTTCTAAAATTGTGCCAACCTTCTACTAGTAAAGGAACTCAACACCAACAATGTACTACTTATCATATCAAATTATAATTCAATTGCTTAATCATAGTAACATATAAAATATTAATGTCATTACATAAACTTAATCAACTTACCATTTAATACAAACTATAGATAATATTAATAGAAATTATACAAGGAATCAAAGTCTCAGAATTTCGTCATTTTGAAACAATAAAAGTCTAAGACTTTCATCGTTTTGATTTGTCACAAAGGATTAGAAATTTGTAATCTAGGTGTTAATACAGACCATCTCCCCTCATGTTATAAAGGGTGCTAGCTCAATGGAAGAGCACCTGCATTAGGACGATGAAGGTTCGATTCCTCTATGCCCTAACATAAATTAATAGATGATATAAAATCTTAATGATAATATAAATATTGTAAGATATCTATATTTTCAATTTAAATATGCTCTTTTCAATTAAACACATTGTTCAAATACTTTATAAATAAATAATGAACAAGTCTTGCAATAATTAGTTCAGTTGGTTTCCCCCCTTTCCTCTTGTATATGGAAAAAATCAAACTATACTGCACTAATGCTATTCTAGCTCATAATTGATTTTGATTGTTAAAATAATTAATATTAATAAATAAGAGAGGCTTTACTAACATCAATATCATTAAATAAATTTATAGGTAAGAAATTTCTCACTTTAATCTATTATTCATAAAATAAACATTCATCAACTTAGTTTTTAATACACTATCACTACCAACAACAATAATAATAAATTATGTTGCTATTTTAATTCATATTTTATTTTAATCATTACAAGGGTAAAACTTAGACTTTAAAGTCATAAAATATTTTCTCGTTTTGATGATAAGTGGTGCTAGCTTACAAAAATAAAACAACATACTCAACAAAGACAAAAATAATTACTATGACAATTTTTATAATTGTTGTAGTAACAAATACAATGTTGGTATTATGTCATAAAATAATTTAATCAACTTAACATTTAATGCAAACTATACATAATATTAATATAAATTATGTAAGGATTCAAAGGCTATGACTTTCCTCATTTTGAAAAGAACTCAATTTAGCGGAAGTTTTAAATTCTAGATCTAACACATCTAATTCTAATTGAGATGTAATATTTCCTCTATTTCTAATTGAGATGTAATATTTCCTTTTGAATAATTGAATACTAAAGTTTTACTTGAAATAAATAAAAAATATTAATTGAGAAAATAGTTCATTGGATCAATTCTTCCAAATTTAATGAACTATTTATTTGAGTTGATTTTTCTAGATTTAATAGAATGTGTATTTAGAGATTTACAAAAAAAACTCAATGTGGATGAAGTCTTTGTAATAGAATATTTTCAAATTTAATGAAATATGTGTTTAATGCTAAAGATAGAACTCAAACTAAAAATAAAACTAAACTAGAAATTTCATGAACTAAACTAAAATGAAACTAATAAACTAACTTAATTAAAATATCCTAAAGCAATTTTATAATAAAATAACCCTCTATTCAAAATTCATGTTGCCATTCATTCAACAACATATTAAACAATTTAAAATCAAAATATAAATGATGTATACAAAATGCAAAATAAATACAAAATACATCTAAGAATTCTAAAATATAAATTAGAGTTTTAAAAGACAAAATTTACAAAATACATATTAAATACAAAATATAATATAGTTATATAAATTCTTAAATATACAAAACTAAACATGAAATAAATTCAATTATAAAGAAACACTTTAACCTACATTAAAAAAAATTGTAAGCCAATTCAAATTACTTTATTAATATAATACAAAATTAACATATAACATATATAAAATTAACAGATCATGGAGTTTCAAATCATGACAATTTAACTTAAATATGGAAGTTACTTTATATTAGTGGAATACTTCATTAACCATGAAGATGCATGTGCAAAACAAATCAATGGTATTGCTTGAATTCAAGGTTATACAGTTTTGAAATAGAGAAATAACGAATTGAAATCAAGCAGTAACAAAAAGTATGATGTTGTTGCAATGGATTTAAGAAAAGAATTCAATTACATTTTGAGTATGTAAATACCAAGTCATTTATAGATAAAACTTTCGAGGAGAATAAGATTACAAAATAAAAATTACAGCACACATTTGTTGAACATAATTTAAAATAAATTTGTATGTATAACCGGAATATATGGAAGAAAATAAGATATGTAGATGAAAGTATTTCCAAGGAGTGGATTCGAGAAATTATTAACCAAATGACAACTCACTATTCTATGCTTGAATTAGCAACTATTTCCTATTTGCACAGTAAAATATAATCTAAGTGTAAATAAATTTCATCATAATTAAAACTAAAATAATTAATCTTATGAGTTAATATGAAACTAAGTATGAAATGTTGAAGATGGATTCGAATCCTAACTAGCTACAGAACACAGTAGAATGCTGGAAAATTAACCTATACCTTAGCTAACTATTTTTGCATAAACAAAATACAAACAATTCTGGAAATGAGTTAAAATTCTGTCAAAATGCAAACAAGGTGCTGAAACACAATCTATGCAAAAGCATGAATGGAAGGCTGAGAAACAAAGTAAATGAAAATGCGAATGGCTGGCCGTATTAATTCTGAAAATAAAAATTACATAAAAACACAAGAAATTTACAGTTTATAAACAACAAAACGTCATCTACACGAAAACAAACTATATGCATACAAAAACGAAATGACTTATCTGCACAAAAAAAGCAAAAACAAATGGTATGAACAAGGAATTTTGTTGTTGGTGAGGGGCCCTTCTCAAGAACAGAGGATGTTCCACACTAAACTGGAAACAAAATTAGCAATTCAGCAAAGCTTTTATATTAGTATCAGAATCAAATTTTACACACGTTTTTTTCTATCTACTTCATGGCCCTAAGCAAGTTTATATAATAATTTACAAAGGGCGAGCAAGTCAACCCTGAAGGGTCGAGTGCTCTAAAAATAGTGGGTGTTAAATGCTGGAGAAACGGCCCATTAAACAAACAGGCGATCATCCACGCGTGGTGATTCCTTTGACATGACTAGTTGGTGTGTTGAAAAGCTGGATGAGTGGAAATGTGAATTTTCTCAAACAAAGGCTCACGAACCATAAGCAATCATGTTGCCAACAAAACCCACGTGATGCTTTTTTTTTCTTTTATTGCCCCGGAATGTGATAACCAACAAATCCGAGCCAGAATGTAATGACAGCTCACTGATTGCAAGAGATCCCTGACATTTATCAAATTCGGTTGCGCGGAGTAGGTTTAAGTGTCTTCCATTATTTTAACGATTGCCATCTTTAAAATAATCCGCAATGATTTCCATCTTCATTCATGAGTCAAACTTGCGGTTTGATACCTTCAAATAAAACAAAACAATAAGTAAAAAACGTGAAATATAGTTTAAATCTCTTAAAAGTTATGCTTTAACATGAATGTAAAATATAGTTTAAAGTTATGCTTTTAAAAATTATACTTAAAAACAATAAACATGAAATATAGTTTAAATACTTAAAAGTTATGCTTTAAAACAATTTTGATATACATGTTCTAAAAAATATAAAAAACAATTTCTTTTACATGAATGTAAAATATAGTTTAAAGTATGTTTTTAAAAATTATACTTAAAAACAATGAACATGAAATATAGTTAAAATACTTAAAAGTTATGTTTTAAAACAATTTTGATATACATGTTCTAAAAAATATAAAAAACAATTTCTTTTACATGAGTGTAAAATATAGTTTAAAGTTATGCTTTTAAAAATTATACTTAAAAACAATAAACTGAAATATAGTTTAAATACTTAAAAGTTATGCTTTAAAACAATTTTGATATACATGTTCTAAAAAATATAAAAACAATTTTTTTTACAAAAGAAAGGAAAATGTTTATTTCTTAATGAGCATTTATTTAAAAAACTTTATATATATATAGCAAACTTTTTTTTTCTTTTTTTTTTCTTCAGTAGAAAAAATACCAGATCTTGTTATTCTATTGAATCAAAGATCATCAAAGATCATCATATACAATCAGTCAAGAGATCATTCTACATGTAGAAGCTCCGCCTCTATAGAGCAAACCGTTTAGTTTATACATATTGAAGTATAAACAATTTATCAATAGATACATATAAATAGTTTTTTTTTTAATATATATACATATATCTTTCTATTTGTTATTATTCATAATTTTATGTTTTTGTTTTGCTGGATCATTTCTAGATGGAGAGAATATGATCTTAAAGGACAACTAGGAATTCAAAAGATATTAGATGAAGTCAGCCAGGGGACTAATAAGAACATGGCATCAAACCTAGTGTGGAACTCGGAGTCGGGTGAAAGGTTGGATAGAGTACCAAAATGCGCACTAAATGCAATAACACATCAAAAATGATGAATTAAACTTCTTTTACATTGATAAGATATAATTGATGAAAAAATAGTAAAATATAGACAAATTAAAGATAGATGTATTAGATTTCGGTAAATAGGCCAGGAATCTAATGTAAATAACATCATTATAAAAGACAATTCCAGAGCCCAACATACCCCCAGACCAAATGTATGGCATGTCCTCATGCATAAATGAATCTGAAGTGGTCTTTCATTTATTCAAAAACTCTGTTTGATCATTAATAACTTGTAGGCAATCTTTAGCAAAACTAAACCAACTTTGTTACGACATAAAAACTAGAACTTAAAAAAAAAAATTATGTTATGAGATGACCAGAACAACTTCATATTATTTAAGATTTATTAATACATACAATTCCGCCACTAGTAATAATTCATGCTTACGAAGACCATATAAATTGAGATTGTCTCCCCTAGACCGAAGGTATGGCACGTCCTCGTGCCATGAATGAATTAATACTGGGTTAAAATAGAAAACATGAGGGTATAGATAGTCTGTAAAACCTAAAACCAGTTATCCCTACTACTTCTCAAAGGTTTATCGTCATTCAAGTAATTGTGGATAGAGTTTGCATTTCAAGTTCATTAGACTCCTAAGTTTATGAGTCTCACTTCTAGGATAGTGACATCCTAGGTATAGTATGAATTTAGACAACCGAGTCTTAAGTGCAACTTACAAACATTCTCAAATGGCAAATTGGTGGAGTTCATTTTCTTTAGATCAACCATGCATACCTTCCTCCAATAGACCCACAACAACCTTTACAGAGCCATTTTCATATTTTTTCTCTCTCTTTTTATCAAGTTGTCCTCCCCAGGCAGATTCCCCTCTTTCAGTCGGGCATGTTCAGTACCCCTTCGGGTTTACCTGGTCATACCACATGCCAGTACCCGCTTTCAGCGAGTATGTTCATTACCCCAACGGGTTAACCTCTTAAACCCATTTTCTATCAGAGGCTTTTGCCCCAATGTTTCCTTTTCCCTATAGATATTCGACAAATGATTTTTCCTATAAAGGAATGGTGGGGGAGTAGCTCTGAAAACAATGCTATAGGTTGGGATTGTATATGGATTAGAGGACTGCTAGTATTCTCTTTTTTATTATCATGGAACCAAAATAAAGGCTGCAAGAGGAATTTACTTAATCAAAGATCCACACGATTGATGGATTTAGTGTAAAGTAGATTGAGCCATAAGATAATGAGTGAAAAGTGTCTCTAGTCCCAAAATCCGTCTCTTTCATATAGAATTGTAGTATTGTTCCCCACAAACTAGGAATTTCATTCACCCTTATGCTACCCTATAGTAAATATGCTTAAATAACATGTCTTCATAATGAAGCTAGGATGTGCAAGTGACCTCTAGGTTTTAGATAGAACTTAATTAATGACAAATCCCCATGAGGTTTAAATTTTGTCTTGAGTAACTGGTATAATTAGAAATATGCATGTATGAAAATGAATAATGATGTAAAATTGTTTTGGTTTAGCCATTAACATGATATTTTTGTTAGTTCTTTTATTTGAAAAAGAAAACAAAAAAACAAAGTTGCATTATTCCCTAAACTAGAATGCAACATGTTATTTATATACATATTTCCCTACCTCGAGAAGAAAGAAAATGTGTTTCTTCAAGTATATGATATTTTTCAATGAACCAAGTGCAAAGCAAAAAGAGAATTGTACCTTTATCCACATATAAAAATATTGTTGCAAGGATTACCTGAATGTGGAAGTTCAACCAAATTAATTTTATTTGCATCAACAGGTATTGAATGAAGGAATGGTATTGCGGTTGAGTTACCTTCTGACACCATCTTTCGATGTAGTCTTGGTACTCACCTTCCTTCACTATGTCATACAGACCATCTTATTCTAGTTGAGCAGTTGTTTGAGCATATGATGGATCGGTTAGCTTGCATGTAGAGAACCCTTTAATTTTTGGTTACTCTCCTTCGGATGTAATCCCCAATGTATCAACTTCCTTTGTAGTCTCACAAAGAACATCTTTTTGTAGTTCTTGGGATTTTGGTTCGTTTATTATTTCGGGAGAGGTTGATAAGCTTTCAACTACTGTCAAGATGGTATTCACCTGGTGAGAATCATTCTCGGCTGCTGCTAGGATTTGAGAGAATTCTCTCATGCGAATAAGCACCTTTGAGTCCATTTTGTTGGTTGGTAGGTCCTACTTCACATAAGGATTAGTCCATGGGGTTCTTACAGTACCCCCAAAAAAAATTATGTGTTTTTGAGAAACTATCTACTAATAAAACACAACACACTAAAACACCTACATGAAATTAACTTGGGGAAAGTAAACACACTTGTGCGAAAAAGGAACAACAAAGATTTGGGGCACCCCATTATAGTGGATGTGAAGGTTCTTACCTCTTGTCTTACCATTCTCCCCTCCCTCTTATTGTATAATGTAAAGGAAGCCTATCTACCCCTATCTACCTAGACTCCAATCCCTTTAGCACCTTCCCAGAAACGGTGCCAAAATGTTGGGTAAAATATGCACTGTCTAATTCAACACTTAATTGTCAACCCGGGAAGGTAGCTATTGAGATGCAAACACTATATGTGCAGGATTGAAGGCTTGAACTAGCATAAGCTAACTAGATATGCAAATGCACTAATCATGCAACTACATGATGTTAAACTACATGCATGACTAACATGAGTTAAATGCAAGAATCCAATCTATTCTTATGAAAGTAGGGAAACTATTTAACAACTGGAATTTAAATCTAATCTATTGTTATGTTAATCATAGAATTCTATGGAATAAAAATGAAACAACTAATCTAGGAAAGCGGTCACTTGGTCCAAAATCAATCTAATCTAATGAAAGTAAATTTAACTATTCAAAATAGGCAACAAATCAACTAAACTATTTCATGAATGAATGAACTATATGCTTATACACGTATGAGAATCTACTTAACCATGCAATTAACTATGAAAGTAAACACTGAAATTAATTACGAAATAAAATCTGAAACTAATTACTATAAAACAGAAAATTATGCTTCAAGTGAAAACAACAATTAATCTATCTATTCTATGAGCAAAACTACTCTATATTTTCAAAAGAGAAAACTAACCAACTATCCTACTCTAGTTATCGAACTCTATGCCATCGTATAAAACAGATTAAAACGTTAATCTAAGGACCAAGTGTAAACAAATACTTTGTGAGGAATCATAAACTAATGTAAGCAAACTAGTTTAACAAACCCAATCTAATCAACAACTAATCTATGAACTTGAAAAGTAAACTTATTTCAAACTAAGTTATGAGAACTTTCAAAATGAAACTTTAAAATACTGAAAACTAATGCATCTAATACGAAGGGAACAATTTAAACCAAACCCTATTCCTAATGCTCAAAATCCATCCTGCAAAATTTATGAAATTCATACAAACACAAAACTAAACTAAAGTTGAGGATAAAAATAGAGTAGACTAAACTAAGCTCAAAATAAAATAAATTAGTCTAATGCTAAAGATAGAACTCAAACTAAAAATAAAACTAAACTAGAAATTTCATGAACTAAACTAAAATGAAACTAAACAAAATAACACAGTAAACTAAATTAATTAAAATATCCTAAAACAATTCAATAATGAAATAACCCTTTATTCAAAATTCAGGCTGTCATTCATTCAATAACACATTAAGCAATTTAAAATCAAAATATAAATAATGTATACAAAATGCAAAATAAATACAAAATACATCTAAAAATTCTAAAATATAAATTAGAGTTTCAGAAGACAAAACTTACAAATTACATATTAAAAACAAACTATAATATAGTTGTATAAATTCCAAAATATACAAAACTAAACATGAAATAAATTCAATTATAAAAAAACATTTTAACCTACATTAAAAATAATAATTGTAAACCAATTCAAATTATTTTATTAATATAATACAAAATTAACATAAAACATATATTAGAATTAACATATATAAAATTAACAGATCATGGAGTTTCAAATGATGACAATTTAACTTAAATATGGAAGCTTAAATATGGAAGCTACTTTATATTAGTGGAGTACTTCATTAACCATGAAGATGCATGTGCAAAACAAATCAATGGTATTGTTTGAATTCACGGTTATACAGTTTTGAAATAGAGGAATAATGAATTAAAATCAAACCATAACAGAAAGTATGATGTTGTTGCAATAGATTTAAGAAAAAAATTCAATTACATTTTGAGTATGTAAATACCAAGTCATTCAATTACATTTTGAGTGTGTAAATACCAAGTCATTTACAGATAAAACAATTTCTTTTACAAAAGAAAAAGGAAAATGTTTATTTCTTAATGAGCATGTATTTAAAAAACTTTATATATATAGCAAACCTTTTAGTTTATATATACTGAAGAAATATAAACAATTTATTAATATATACATATAAATAGTTTATATATATATATCTTTCTATTTTTTATTATTCACAATTTTATGTTTTTGTTTTGCGCGATCATTTCTAGATGGAGAGAATATGATGTTAAAGAACAACTAAGAATTCAAAAGTTAATAGATGAAGTAAGCCAGGGGACTAATAAGAACATGGCATCAAACCTAATGTGGAACTCAAAGTCGGGTGAAGGGTCAGATAGAGTACCGAAATGCGCACTAAATGCAATAACACATCAAACATGATGAATTAAACTTCTTTTACATTTATAAGTTATAATTGATGAAAACATAGTAAAAGATAGACAAATTAAAGATAGAGGTATTAGATTTCGGTAAATAGGCCAGGAAATTAATGTAAATAACATCATTATAAAAGACAATTTCGGAGCCCAACAAAACCCATACAGATTTAAGCCCCCTTCCAGCAATGGGGACTAGATTTCATTGGAGAAATAAATCCACACTCCTCAGGGAAACACAGGTGGATCCTTACTGCCACTGACTATTTTACTAAATGAGTCGAGGCCATTCCCACAAGACAAGCTACTGAGACAGTGATCATGCAATTTTGGGAAGAGCATATACTGTCAAGATTTGGGGTTCCCAGAAAGATAATCACTGATAATGTGCCTTATTTCAAGTCGAAGAAGATGGTGGAGTTTTGTTCCAAATATCATATATAGCTGGGTCACTCTACTGCCTACTATCCACAAAGGAATGGATTGGTAGAATCATAAAAAAAAACTCATGAGAATCATTAAGAAGTTTTTGCAGGAAAACAAGAAGGCTTGGCACACAAAGCTGATTCATGCTTTGTGGACTGACAGGATCAGCATAAAGAAATCCATTGGCACCTCACCTTTCTAGCTGGTCTATGGATCTGAGGTAATCTTCCCTAGCTCCCTAAGTATGCCAGTGATGAAACTACTACAGGAAGAGGAAACGGAGACACGTCCAACCTAGAGGAGGATGTATCAGTTGATTGAACTACAACAACAAAGGGAGCAATTATTTGATAGAACACAGAGGTTTCAGGAAAAAATGACAGAAATATTTAACAAAAATACCAAGCCTAATGACTTCCAGCTGGAGGATGTAGTTTTTCTTTGGGATGCACCACATGAGGACAAGGGGAAGCACAGTAAGTTTGATCACCTGTGGAAGGGTCCATATAGAATTGTTTCCTTCAGAGGAAAGAATTCCTATGTATTGGATGAGATGGAGGGTGGCCTAGTATCTAGAGCTCCTATGAATGGGAGGCTCCTCAAACATTATTTTATGTAAAATAAGTCCAGTTTCATACCAATGTATGTACCATTTTCTCTTAACGTTGCATGTGTGGATAGCTATTTGACAGACTTAAAGCCCGAGGTGAAGGCTGTGAGGTCCCCAAGAGAGGTGGTCATTGGTTTTTTCTTTATTTTTATACAAATTTGGAGTACAAGCACCAGAGAAAATATTGAAGGTTCAAACTGAACAGGCCCAATGGATAAGACTCACATGGTCTACGTGGTTCTTTGCTACCTCACAAAGAGGATAGTATCTACGAGTTGGAGCTGTTGTTAGAACTTGTGCTAAATTTTGAATTTTTCTACCTAAGGCATCTCCACTAATCCCTTTTCAAAGGTCTGAGCCAATAAAAATGAGGGGTTAGGGTCAAAAAAATTTCATATCTCATGACCTACAGGTATGCAGGAGGAGGTTGGAACTAGTTTGGAAGGCTTATTCCTAAGCCTGAATGTCAAAATAGTAAAAAATTCCTTCAGCACGACCTTGGAAATGTGCCCAAGTCAGAAAAATCTGATCAAGGCTAAAAGAGGACCAAAATGGACGGGCCAGAGGCATCACAGATAATATCTAAGGGCCAAAAATAATTTTTTCCTAAGGAAAATCAGGATCAAAAGTGCAGCAGAGGTAAAAAATTGGGTTATGAAAGATGGAATTCTGACTTCTGCCTTTCGCGATCCACGTTCAGCTTTCCACCAGATCCAACAGTCCAGAAAGATTCTGCGCAGATGAATGGTGCAAAAAGGCACAGAAGGGCGAAAATCAGAAATTAGAAATATTAAGAACTTGATCCTGAAAAGTTGATTTTCTGCCTTCCACGGTCCTCCAAATCCAATGGTCCAGAAATATTTTTCCTAGATCAACGGTGCAAAAAAGGCTCAAAAGGGAAGAAATTGGAAGCTAGAAATACTAAGAATTTAGTCCTAAAAATTTGATTTTTCACCTTCTGTGATTCGCTATATCCAACGACCCAAGATGCTTCTGCTTATATCGATGGAGCGGAAAGGCGCATAAGGGTGGAAATCGAAAATACTAAGTGGTTTAGCTATGAAAATTTGAAGTTTTAGCATCTGCTTTCCGCCAGATCAACGGCTGAGGATGAATCCGGTGGAGATCAACAGTGCTGAATGATTAAAGGGTGGAAAGGATAATGCAGAGGTGGAAAGACCAAATTGAACTGCAAAAAATCTATCATCATGTTTCCCGCCTTCCACAAATCCCAGATCGACGGCCCAGAATGAATCTTGAGGTAAGATCAACGGTTCAGAAGCGAGTTCATTGTTAAAGATGCGGACATGAAGGAAACCATTGTAGAACACCGAGGGAGGATCTGAGCCATCATTTTCATCCGGCATGTGTGATTTCCAGATGTTCATTTTTCCATTTTTGTCCATCATGCGCATCCCAGCATGGTTTCCTGTTTTGATTTTTGTGATCATGGCGAATCCACCAGATTAGAAGTTGTTACGATTTCATGTGTGCGGGTTGATCCCCATTCTCTTTATTTTGATTTGTTTCAAGGTTGGGTTTGGGAGCCTGCTTACACTATAAATATGCCCTCAAAAGAGGAAGAAAGGGTTGAAATATTTCATTCAGAAGCCTCAACGCTTGGGTTTTTGTAGCTCTGTCATTTTCTTGGGAGCTTTAATGAAAAGTATGCCCTGTGTTTTTTGAGATTCATCATGGTGCCCCATGTTCAGTATTTTTTTTCTTTGTAAACTTCATTTCATATCTTTGTATCTTCCACTAATGCATTTCTAGTTGTATGTGAGGAATTCGCTCTCTGTCAAGCGCTCTTTGCATCAGATTATGCACTTGTTTATGTGTTTTCGGTAAATGTTTTGGAATTCATCTTATATGCTCCATTGCAGTTACTATCCTTTGTTGTTTGTTCTTCTAAAGGTGTGCTCAGGAGATTCATCCACAAGTAGGTGCCTCCTGTTACATCGGGCTTCTTCTTATTTCCCCCCTACCATCCCTCTAAATATATTTTGCTGAACATTGGTGCCTATTTTGCCTCAGATTATGAAGGTTATTGCGGTTTATTATTTGTTGTAAGTCCTTGAAGGTTTCAGGACTTGACTCCATTTTCCCAATGGTATTTCCTATTTGTTTGTTTCATCATTTTTTTTAAATCTACAAATACCATGTTACCATCAGAAATCTAGCCATTCTACAAGTTGTTTAAAGCCATATGTATATGTGAATTTGTTTATGTGACAAAGAGAGAGCCCTCTCTAACTGTAAGGCTAGACTACAGTCTAAATATTGGTTGAAATGGTTACCCCTGTGACTTCCTACCACAACCATAGGAAAATTATAGGGTGATAACAGGATGAAACAAACCTTACAAGACATCAAAGTAGTTTTTGAAGAATCCACTATTGTCTACTGTGATAATACAAGTGTTATAAGTATCTCCAAGAACCCTGTCTAGTACTCCAAAGAAAAACACATTCCAATAAAATACCACTATCTAAGAGATCAGGCTGCAAATAAGAACATTAAATTGGAATATGTCCCAACACAAGAACAAGTTACATACATTTTCCCTAAAACCTTAAGCAGAGATGTAATTGAATATCTCAGACAAATATTAGGAGTAGTCACTCTTCCAATCTAACATCTCAAGAAAATAATGCATCAGTTGGCATAAGTTCATGGGGAGACAGTGATCAAAGTTAGGGGGAGTCATTCAACCCTTTTCCCTTGATGTCAAAGGGGGAGAAATGAAAAATAGTATTGCCATCAATTCCAAAGGGGGTGATTGTTGGTAATATGGAAATACATGTTGCCATTGATGGAAAATAGATGAGAGACATTTCCTATGATGACATCTATGTCTATGTTGACAGAGCCATGGATGAGGTAGCATGATGACAAAGTAGATGGGTGGTATTGTCAGAAAATCAATGTGCATTGGGCATATAAGATGACACAAGAAGGATCTAGCGTGAACGCATTGAACATGGAGGCTTCATTTCTATTGGGATCATTTTTGGATGTGCATGTTGTCCAGGAAATCACATCTTCAGGTGGGAAGCATACAATGGGAAGCAATAGACTATCCGTAAGCCAGGGCTTTGTTGAGGATGCTTCATAACTTTTTTCTGGCCAAGCTATTGTTGGTGATGGCTTGAGTGATTTCGTTAATAATCTAAATGAGTATTGGGATTTTGATGAATATGAGGATGATGATGACCTTGGATACATCGGGAATCCCATAGAAGACGAGACCTGGTTTCACTAGTGGAAAATTAGAGATTAGTGACCAGGAGACCAAAACTTTTGGTCACCACAATCTCCTGAAAGGGACAAATGACCAAAATTGATAATTCTAAGTGAGCTGACTAAAAACGACCAAGATAAATGACCACTTTTTGTCACAGGATAGAAATCAACTAAAAAAGACCAAGATAAATGACCAAATTTGATCACGGGATATGTAGAATACAAATGACTAGATAACAATTGGTCATGTATTTGGTCATTTTTAGTTGTATCACTCTAGCAATGGAATAAATTACAAAATTGACAATGAATTTGTACATTTTACTAAATTCTAACACTACAAATAGATTTAGAGACCCCTTTAAGGGGGTCTCTGAATCCATTTGCAGTAAAGGGGTCTCTAAATCAATCCAGTAAAGAGGTCTCTAAATCCATCTACAGTGTTAGAATTTAGTAAATTAATAATGTACTTCCACAACTCAACATGAATTGACCAAATTAATATATATAAAATACACATTGGTGGCCTTGAATGTACATCTCCGGGGGGTCTTTCACTACTACATTTTGACCAAAAATTCGACGGCCGTCATGTCGGATTTTCGACACTTCCCTATCGCATGTATGACACTTTGAATTTTTTTTAAGCGTTGGAAACTTGTCGTCGGTTTTTCGACACCTAAGTAACCGTCGGTTAAGAGACACTTAACTAACCATCGGTTAAATTTAAAGCATCGATTAAGCGACGGAATATCTTTGACGGTAGTGAAAGTTTTTAAGAAAATAATCTTCATGCCGTCGGTTAAGCGAAAGAAGGACCGTCGGATAAGCGACGGATATCTATAATGAGCATCAGAAAAGAGACATCAAGCACCGTCGGATAAGCGACGGATATTAAATAAGCGTAGAAAAAGAGACAGATCTAATCGTCGGTTAAACGACGGAAATAGCCATGCAGCGTCGATTAAGCGACACCTGCAAGCGTCGCTTAAGAGACGGTTTGGTATTTTTTTTTTTTTAAATAATTTCTGAAACAGATATCATTGTCTTCGCAATTTTAGGTGCATTGGGCCATGGATTTCGAAGATATTTTTCTCCCCTAGAATGCTCACAAATGCATCTGGATAAGCGCTTTTGAACAGTCGCCCTTCGTTTTGGAAAACAAACTGGTTTGTCTCTACGCTACCAGTAATGATCGTAGGTTGCCCAAATATGTGGGTTTTGAATACGTCTCCGTATCTGTTCAATAGTTCAATATCCAAGAAAAATATTCATTGTATCTTAGATGCAGAGCAGCATTAACAATCAATAAAAAAACAAAAAATGTGATTGATAGAACATTGCAGCAATACAGCCAACTAATTTTGTTAGTGATTTGATACCTTGAAATTCTTTTATGAAGAAAGGGACCAACATTGGAGGACTTGAATGGAGAAATATATTCAAGAGTTTCTCCAATGAATGGCAATCCCATGCTGCCTAGGGGTAGCACCGATTTCTCTCTCATATTTCCTTCACATGCAAATTTTCCTTTGTCAACTTTTGGCATAAACCAAACTGCAGCAAAGGCTGCAATTGCCAACCCGGCTGCAATCAATGCTCCCAATAACACCATGATTATAGTTAGTATCTGAGACAAATTGAAGTGGAGTACTAAGAGTTCCACTCTATCAAAAATACTGTGCTTCATTCGCTACTTATAGCCCTGAAAATGACAATTCAGGTGTAGGTCATACTATGGGATTGAGATGGCTATTTATGGAGAGAGACCTTGGATTTAAGAAGAATATTTTAGTGGGTATGACTTTTGTTTGATGTCAACCGTGCAATGCACCTGTTAGTCTGGGTGTGTATCTGGGTTTGTATCAACTGAGTTGCTTGAGAAAATAGTTATAGCTAGACACCCTTGATACGAACGCAGAGTTGACATTGATACGAAGATGTTTCGAAACTCAGTTGTTGACTTTTATCATCCAAATTTCAAACTCAAAAAGAAAAAATATATAATTGTAGAGCATATATCAAAGTATACGTTTTATGATAACAAATTTTTATCACATTTTATATTGTCAAAGTAAACAAAGGAAAGTCAATAAGTTAACCCCTTACTTCAAATCAATATACAAACTTGGTGTGCAAGTGACCAACATTAAATATGAGGCATGCAAAATTTAAGGGATTTTGTTCGATCTTAGCTACTTACGCATGGATTAGACCTGCGTCTTCCTGCATCTGGAGACACGCTCACGTTCCCTCTTTTGCTTCTAGACTTGTCAATGTGTTCTCATTTCTATTACAACTATCAACTACATAGTTTTCTTGTAATGTGTTCTAAGTTTCAATGATGCAGGAAAGCAAATTGTTTCGTTTGAATTCTGTTCTTTAGACCCAAAAAAGTAGACATGTGACCTTCCGTTCACTTCCCTTCACGTTTTCTTTGATGAAAGGGACAAGAAAGATAGACTCCCGTTTTCCAATATAATGTGTGGACATTTATATTTGCAATCTAAAGTCAGAGTTCTGGTGGGAGGTAACAATGTTTGATCTTATCAGTTTCATTCATGAAAAAGATGCAGGTCAAATTGAGGTCTTTAAAATAAAAAAATCCCTGAAACAGATATCATTGTATACCCTTCAGTCTTTTGTTTTATTTCTTTCAGCTATCTTGTAAATTTTCCCCTGTAATAAAAGAGTCAAGACATATTTCTCACAAGAAAACATGGAACTTGCTTCAAATGTCACTTTGAAGTATGAATACAATACAGGGAAAAAGTCACCCAAATTAAATGTGTTTGTGATAATTCAAAATGAGAAAATCTGAAAATTTAGATATACCAAAAAGACTACCAAACTGATTGAATATCATAAAATAAGGACCTACAGTATAATTTTAACAGACCCAAGGAGAAACCTATACATTCTCAAGAACAAGGAAAGACATTGAAAGGAGAAACCTATACATTCTCAACAACAACCTTGTCTACCATTCCAGCTGCAGGGTCCATCTGCTCAACAAGAGATTTTACAACCCCAGCCCTTACTATGTGAGCTTTGTTGTCATGATAAATAGAAAGGTTAAATAAAGCAGTGGCAGCATCCTTCTTTCCTCGAGGACTATAGCATCATGCTTTGCAAGCACGCTTTGCAAGTCATCGTTTAATACAAGACCTTGTCGAAGAATCTCCTCATCCCTGTGGTCACAATAAGCAATATATTGTCAATAAGTCAAATTAAAATTTCAGAAACAAACTTAAAGAACTGAAATTAACAAACTGCATACAGC
>LPNX010819050.1:58029-78569 GCA_001517045.1 Pseudotsuga menziesii
CAATATGTAATAATAAAAACATTAAAAAAAACAAAAACATATTGGTTTGGTCATCAACCTAAAACCCAAGTCCCACAATGATATGGTGGAGGCTCCATGTGGGGGGTATTCCATAGTTATGGGAGACGGAGGCCATTCATGCATGTATCTCCTTCACATTAAACCACAAATCATGCTATACAAATTAATTTTTTTCCCCGTAGAACTAAGGCAGCAAAGATCATAGGTCGAAAGTGAGGGGTTTGGTTGCCAGGGTTTTGCAGGCTTTCAAGTACCAATTCCAAGAGAAAGAGAAGACGTTCATTGATGGTCTATATATGCTTGAGCTCCATTTTATACAGGTAAAATTTCTGTATTTAAATGCTACGGAATGGGTTATTTTCGTATCGTTGACAGGATAAGTCTTTTTTTTCAAGGATTTCTTCATACTAAAGCAATCAAATTCCCAAAGCTCAAACTCTCGGTTGTAAAATATGACGCCCTTCAACAATGGAAACTACAATACCCATGTGTTTTTTTTGTTGAACCGAAGCTTTTGAACTGAATCAGAGCCATGGCATCGACATCTCAACAACGAGCAGGCAGAGCCGACGTCGGTCCAGATCCAAAAAAATTGCTCTTTACAGAAATTCATGCTCTAGGAGACACTCCAGAGGTTTTTTTAATAGGGAGTGATAAGCATTAAAGGAATTTCAGAGTGTTGAAGATTGATCGGTCGGAGCCTTTGGAGCTCAATATTGGCAAATACCTTGTTTTTTACATGCAACAAGAGGTCAAGAATTTGTTGCAAAAGATCAGCAAAGGCAACCGTTCCACAGGAGGACTAACCTTTTTTACCAAGGCCTTCGACATTTTAGGTTAGTATTTTTGTGTACATGCTTTTAATTGATCTCTGGAGAACTATGGAACCCAATTCCGCATTTACACTACACAATACCCACTTATTTTAAAGAGGAGAGATTTGAACACTGGACCTTTCTATTATATGAGCAACATGGGTAATCCCATCGTCTTTATTATCTCCTATTTAAATTTATGAATAAAAATTTAATTATGAGAAATTCGCCCCATTATCCTGAAAAACCTACAAAATATTATGTTGTGATGAACTAGAAGCCCTATGAAATTCAACTTAGTTTATATAGTTATTTGGAAGAAAACTCCAATAAAGCTAGTGTTTGTATTTTTGAACAAATTAATAGCATCAGTGAAGGAGATTTGGCCCCATTTGATTTGAATTATGTTTATTTTCCTAAGAAAAAGGGAATTCATATTGCACAGATCCGAGATGGGTGATATTACATATCTTACAAAGTTGTCGAAGGCACTGTAACTAAGCTGGCCAACTTCTTAGGCTGTAAACCTCCACCAATAAGGGCAGATAAATCTGTTCTACTCTTATTCAGTATACTTATGATATACAAACCAAAAAAATTCTAGTTTGCTGACAGAAATCCAGAAATCCACTTAGCAAAAAAAGATCAGCAACAACTGATACTGATGCCATTGGGATGTGAGACATAAGTACTATCATGCAGAAAGATATGGTAGTTGGTTACTTCCTCAATCCGCAAATCATTATCTTATATACTCTTCCTACATTCCACCACTTACAAATCTAGAGGGCTTAGATTTAGACCCATGTCCTCCATGTTGTTAGCCAAAACTAAGACTATAATTCCTTTCCTCCTTTTCCTACAACCTCACTCCCCAATATGCTAGATATTCATAGATATATTCTTTCGTGAATCTTGCAACCACATACATACTCCTACAGGAGTTGGTGTTCTTTTGTTTCTCCCATTTTGACCCTTCTTAGACCACGCCCTCTCAGCTTCGTGAATCTGGCAATAGAAAATATCTTCCTCTGAACTGCTATTACTTGGTTCTCTTGTGAAGCCTTGACTCCTCAGCTATTCTAGGGTTGGCATCGATTATTTCCCCCACTTCCCTCTCCTTCCCCAAACCCAACTTTGTTATCCCTAGACATTCTATTGACATGACACTCCGAGGAGATAGAACAGCAAATATTCATAAATTTACTTGAATGCAAGAGCTCTCTATGGATCACAGACGAGTTCATTGGTAGGAGCCTGCTTGACCAATTCTTGAAGAAAAATATCATGGAAGCTTGGGAATTAAATTATTAATGAAAGTACGTGTCCATCTCCTAACATCATTCATCCGAGCCTGCATCCTTCTCCTTGCCAAGCCATGTGTCTGTTGTTGTTTTTCATACCACTCTTAGCATGTTCTGTACTTAAGAGCTCTTTGATGAGGGCTATATTTGACCCTAAATTTTTAGGTGGATTTAATTTCAAGAAAAAGAAGCTTCTTATAATAACCCATGCTCAAGTCTTCAGAACCCTTAACCTTTCACTATGATATTTGGTACAAAGTGTGGACATTGGACACTGTTCTACATGGCATTTTAGTAGAGGTGTATGTGTGGATTCGGTGACAATTGTATGACTTCCAAACTACCACCATGAAGCATGAAAATAGTAAAATGATAAATCAGTATAGAATTAAAGGATATTGATACATAATCTATATGGTTTTATTTCCTAGTATAATTTCTTCATCTTTCTAACATATGACAAGGATTGTAAAAGAAATAAACACAAGGGATGTGATAAAAATTCTATGGTAGACTCTCCTTGTAATTCTACTGGACTAAGTATGGACATAATTCATAATACAGGAAATATTCACCAAGTACCTATATATATTATATACCACCGTATCTTCCCCAGACAGAGCATGAGAGGGTAGATTATAATTAAAACATGAAATTTATGCCGCTTGTCAATTGCCTAGAAGCATAGGAAAAGTAGTTTTTTCTTCTCTCCTAGGCTTATTCTTTCCTTGTTTCTTATTTTGGGCTTTGATGTATACTTGTGTACTTGAACTTTAGCATTGTAACATTTTTATTACTCTTCAAGATATGTTTTTTTGATTCTTGTATGTCCTAGTTTTGTGCCCACTCAACCAATTGCAAAAATTGTAGTGTTTAATTTTGCAAATTATATTTGTTTTGGAGGGTGGAAACTATTGAAAGAGTTGGAGGCTCCTGTAGAGCACATAATTCTTCCCACTTGTTATCACTTAAAATATACCCAAGTTTGTAAAGGTAATCTTAAGGTAACATCAAAAACCACTTTGGAAAGAAACTAGCTTTTCTTTCTAGAGAGGGATCTCTTAAATATAAATTTTAACAAGGCTAGATATTGAAATCAATAATTTAAGTTATGTAGATGGTTGAAACAACACATATAACCATTGGGAAATGGAGTCAAAATAGATAAAGATAATGCAAATCTTTATACATGGAATCCCAACAAAGGCAAGATAATCATCCAGTCATAGTCATTCATTGATTTTTGGGTGATAGGAGAGAAACATGAACAATCCATCAATATAGAGCACCACAAGATGAATTCCATATCAACTTTAGAAGAAATATTTGTGAAATATATGAAACAATAGCCAGAGCATAACATGTATGAATTCTGAAACTATTAAACACTATGTTCAGATATGAAAGAAAACAAAATGGAAGGTAAGCACTTAGAAGACAATCACATGGAAAGAAGGCACAGACTGTAACACAAATGACACATGAATCTTTGAAAATCAACAAGCATTCGGCTCTATTATTTCATTCAAAAATCATAAGTTCTCAAAAACATCGGTCCAAACATATGGGTTCCAACCCCCAATACATCAAATAAATTCAAATATATACAAAGATACTTTCTTCCCAAGAAGATCAATAACCAAATAATCTGTTAATCAAAGTTTTTGTAACCATATCCCTAATAACTAGGAATAAAAAACACATGCTTTGATTCAAACAACAGATTGTTTGATTATAACAAACTTAGTGACTGCAAGGTATCCCAAACAAATAGCTTCACGAACTGCAACACCTGTCTTCACGAATGAAGTATGTACTTAGTCTTTCCAAATTTCTGCACGATCTTCCATTGTTCCCCATTTGGGGTGTCGTATTCTATCATCTCTCTAATGGACACCTCCAAATCCACATAAGCTTCATAAGACATAGTAGGAAATCCTTTCTTAATAATTAAAAACTTCTCCAATATCTCAAAGTCCTTTGTCAATTTTTCTACAGTGATCTTTCATGTTAACCCTTTAACTAAATCTTCAAACTTGGAATGGTCCATGCAATTTTGTACTAATAAACTGTGATATTTATCCTGGGAAAATAACCTTCCTTCATCATCCCAAAAATAAGGGAGACCATCATCAAATAGATGTTTAAAATCAAGCCTGAAATCCTTTATATGCAAAGACATTGTATTCGCCTTATCCTACACCACTTTCATGAGTTGATGTTTGTTAATAAACTTCTTTGCCCGTAGCACAATTGCTACTCTATCCTTAATCCTGATGTCCTGCAAATTCTGATATGTTAAAGAATTTAAGAAATTCAAAGCGTTGTGAGTAGTATTCAAAGGCTTATTTTCCATGGTCTCATTGGCCAACTTCAATCTTTGAGTAGCTAAATTGACTAGTGCACTTTTATCATCAATAAAATTTAAATAATGCCTAAACTTGGTGATTTCCACAGACAATGTATCCCAAATTAAATGTTTAGCTCCTTGTAGAGGAGCTCTTCCTGTACTTATTTCCTTTAACTCACTGAACCTTTTCTGCAATTGGATTTTATCATTCAATGCTCTATTCTTCTCCTCGATGCTCCTAGCTAATTCTAATTTGATTTTTTCATTTTCCTCTTTTAATTCTTTAATCTCCACCTCTTTCAAACTTACCTGTGACATAGGAACTAATAGATCATCTGCAGAAAATTCATTTAATGGTCTTTCAATATTTACAAGGGGTAAATCAGTGTCAACGGGAGTTTGACTCATCAATTCTTCCATAATTTCTTTTTCATCATTCTAATCCTTTTTCAACTTCGAAATTTGAGCCATCAATTCGGTTCTTTCTACTTCCCACTTGGTTTTCTCTTCTTGCAGCTTCAATGACTTTCCTTTGTAGTCCATCATCTCTTGATAAATTTTCTCTTTTTCCTCCTGAAGTGTAAATAATTCTGAGGACTGAGCATGTTCAGCATTAGGGACTTTAAGCTTCTTCTTCAATACTTGAATGGTATTGTCCTTCTCTTCTAGAATCTTTTTGGTCGCCTGCATTTTACCCGGTTCGGTCCCTAAGCTTACAACATCTCCCTGCAAATTTTTAATTTGAATCAAATTTGCTTTATTTTCCACCCATAACTCTACACCTTTGAAATTTTGCAATGAATTAATCAAACTACGCATTTCAAATAAGGACTTAAGACTACCAAGCTTTGCCAATTTTTATGTATCCCTTTATCATTTCTAGACCACACTTCTTCCTCAAGTGTTCAACATAAGAGGTGTTAACAACTGGCTCCAACTGGGATGATATCCTCCCTGTAAGGTATCAAAGAACTCGTAGACCAGGTGCATCTTTCTAACTTTTGTATCCACATCTCCAAATTTTTTACTTTTTCTCTGATATATTTTTTCTAAATAAAGAAAAGTGGCTAACCTCCTAAATCTTAGGGCCTTCACTCCGGGCTTCAAAAATATTCGGTTCACCATCTGTACTGCTTTCAAGAAAATAAATATTCACAAATTATGGTGCAAATTTTACCCTCACCTTAGGACATGTAATGCTTCAAAAATCTTCCATTGACGGGGTTACTCTCCAACGAAACCCCATTTGGATATTCCAAAATAAATGCATTTTCCCCTCTGTGACCTGCAATAACATAAGGACCTACCCACATGTGGTCAAATTTTCCATGTTTATCTTCCTTAGGAGCATCCCATTTTAACACCAGGTCATCAATTTGGAACTGTTATTCCTTCACCCTTCTATCAAAATTATTTTTCATTTTTTCCTAGTGTATCTGCACTTTATCATAAGCTTTATTCCTTTGCTCCTCTAATTCAATGATTTGCTTTATTCTTCTCTACATGTGGTTTGGTTCTTCCTGCTGCTCCTGAAAATATTTCATAACTGGAACACCCAATAATGCTAGAAAAATGACTTCAGTTCCATATACCAATTGAAAAGGAGACATTCCAATCGCTCTTTTAGTGCTAATTCTGTCAGCCCATAAAGAATACTTAAGCTTGGTGTGCCAAGCTCTCTTGTTATCTTCTAACAACTTCTTAATAATCCTTACCAAGCTCTTATTAGAAGACTCGACCAATCCATTTCCCTGTGGGTAGTAAGCAGTTTAATGATTTAAGCTGATATGATATTTATAACAAAAATTAATCATCTTTTTGGATTTAAAAGTTGTTGCATTATCAGTCACTATTCTTCTAAGGCACCCAAACCTAGCCAATATATTTTCTTCAAGAAAATCCATAATTATTATCTCAGTGGCTCTCCTGGTAGGTATTGCTTCAATCCATTTTGTGAAATAATCTGTAGCTATCAAAATCCATTTATGTTGTCCTGAAGAATTTGGGTTTATTTCTCCAATGAAATCCAAACCCCACTGCTAAAAAGGAGCTTCTACTGTTATTGGATTAAGAGGGAGGGGAATTACCTTTCTTTTACCGTCAAAAATCTTGCATTGATGACATGTACTAGTCTCTTTGTACACGTCTGAAAACAATGATGGCCAATAAAAACCTGCTCTCAAAATTTTGTTTGATGTCACCTTCCAAGAATGATGTCCTCCACAATCTCCTTTATGGAATTATTTTACTGTATGCTGGGCTTGATTTTATAAAAGGAAATTAAGTAACACACCTCCAAGATATTTCCAATAAAGGTATCGATTTAAAATACAAAACTTAGCAGCTTTCAACTTCACCGATCTTGGTCTTGTTTTACTTAATCCTGCAGGAGCTTGTAAATTTTAAAGAACATGAACAATATCATAATACCATGGAGATGTAGCGAATTCAATCATTACCTCCACCCTTGTATCCAACTGATGAGATTAACTAGATAAGAAATTGAGCTGTAAAGATTCACAGTTTGAATCTGTCAACATTTTTGTCAGTCCATGCCCTTTAATCAACTTGGTAGGTCTAATTTCTATGTCATACTCTAGTAATGTTGCTATCCATTTCGCTCTTCTTCCTTCTGGGTCAGGCTATGTGAGAATCCCTTTTACTGCATTGGTTGGAACATGAGAAATTATATGTGAATGAAGAATATACACCCTGAAATATTTCAATGCATTAACCAAAGCATATGCTTGCTTCTCCACAATATAATATTTTAATTCCCCATCTCTCAACATCTTACTGAAAAAGGCTATAGGTTGCTCCATGTTCTCAGTATTCTTCTGTAACAAAACTGCACCAATAGTATGTTCTGAAGCATATGAAAATATTAAGAAATCCTTAGTGAAGTCTGGACTCACCAACACAGGAGCCTCCAAAATAGCTTGTTTTATTTCTTTAAAAGATTTCTTAGCCTACGCTGTCCATTTTATTTCATGACCCTTTTTCAACATATTTGTGATATTCATTAATATTTCAGCAAAACTGGGAATGAACCTTCTCAAAAAATTTACCTGTCCCAAGAATGACTGTATTTATTTTTTGCTTCTTGGTTCTCCTACCTTCAAAATCGCACTAAATCTATCAGGATCAATATTTATTCCATCCTTTGAAATTATGTGGCCCAACAACTTTCCCTCTTCCAATCCAAAATTTAATTTTTTTGGATTCAATGATATACCAAATTTTCTGCATTTTATGAAAACTTTTTCCAAATGATTTGTTAATGTATTTGTAACTTTGGAATGTATTCATCTGTATATCTTATGTATTGTACTCCGATGTTTATTCCAGTATGTGTCTGTAATTTACTTGAGTCATGTCATGCCCCGATGTTCCTATTGGGGGGTTCTATAATGCAAACAAGTCATGTCAAGTCATTGTGGGTAACCCTCCTATTGGTCAAGGGTTAAAGTCCCCGCAGTTGTGGAGCCCTAGGGTTATTAGACTATCCTAGAGAAATCGACCCTAGGTGATTCATTGTAAGTCGGGGCAATAGTCCCCACCATTGTGTTAAGGATAACCCTCCTTGTTGGTTAGAGGAGGAAAAGTCCCCACAAGTTGTGGGACACTAGGGTTATTAGACACTCATAGAGATATCGGATCTAGTAAGTAATTGTTAAGTGAGGGTGACATGTTGGAGTGGGTTTCAAGTGAACAAAATAATATAAATAGAGAGTGAGCCTCTATATTTAACACACACACATTCACTCATTGGGGTGCATAAGTGAGAGGAGAATTTGTTGGGACAAGAAAGAGACTGCTGCTGTCAGGAGATCATCTTTATGTTTTTAGGTTTTACTTTTGCTGCTGATTCTATCCCTGAGGAAGTTGCAGGGTTTTCTCCTTTATGGTTTCCCCGAGGAAAATTCTTTGTCTCTTGTCTCTTGTGTTTATTGTTGTGCATGTTATTCTCTCAGTTAAAGATCCTAAAATCATAATGCTAGCTTGAATGATAAAAATATTACATGGTATCAGAGCTAACCTGAGAAGAAGACATTATGCAGCTACAGAAGCTACGTATTCTTAATTTTTTTGTCTCTATCCACAATCCATCAGCAAAAGTATGCTAGGCTGACTCTCCATTGAAAGGCGCATCTTTTTGTCGAAGCGGAATTCGATTCCGAGCATTTTCAGTTTTTGGTGCAGGAAATTAGGGCTTCTAAGAGAAGAGGAATTTTTTAGTAAGCCTGACATAGGATTACTCTCCTCATCGAAATCAAATTTTGGAAACCTGGGTCAATATTTTTTGTTGGGTGAAACTCCGGGAAAGTCAACCCTAGTTTGACCCCAAGCTGGAAAAACCCTAAAATACTAAAACTGATAAGTTTTGGTACATTCACTATATATTGGGCTTGGAAAAGTCTCAAGAGCTGAAAATTTCTGAGGTCGAAGATAAAATCCTAATGTAAATTGTATCCAAGCTTCAGTCTCATATTCACTATATTCGGGGAGATATGATCCCTCCAATTTAGGGTTCCAGCCTCTTCCAAGATTCATCCCTAAACAGGACACCTGGGGATAATTACTATATCTTGGGCTACAAATATCCAAATGAAATTCCTAAAGATGTTATAAAAAGGGCACGGAATTTACTTTCTATGGTCCAAGTTCCAGACCCATAAGATGAAACAGTGACATGTGGCAATCCGTAAAACTTTGTTGTTCTGAACAGTTCTGAAACAGGTCACCTTGGGAAAATGATCATAAGTACCAATTCTGATGAAACCTGTGTTGTTGGAACAAGGACATGCGAGGATACCTTAGTGCAAATTTTCAGACATAGAGGAGTAGTAATTTCAGAAATATTGTAGAAACAGTAACAGGAATTTCTGCAGAAGAAAATGGAAAACTAGGGCTTCCTGTTCCGAGAGCTTCCCTCCACTATTTTCAGAAAAGGAGTACATTGGAAAGCTCAACTTGAAGAGATATATATTTCTATCCAATTAGATCTGAAAGATTCCAAGTTTTGAAAATTAGGGTTTCTCTTACAAACCCTAGATCATCCAGCTCTGGAACTAGGACGGACACCTCAAATCAGTAAGATCTAATATTTTGCTATTTTCATTTGAGGTTCTCATTTAAAAGTGATCTATCACATCAGCTCGATGATAAGCTTGGTGAAGTTGAAAAATTCCAAGAGTGGAAGTATATGATCTCTCTGAAGAAAATGAATTGGAAACCTGCATGAGTAGAGAGGTTCCAGTTCTAGAGGGAGATGAGGCTCAAAGCCTTACACAAAAAGAACTTGGTCAAGGCCAAGAAGATCATTGTTGATTCAATCATGGATCAACTTGTACCACAAGTGTCTTCCCTAAAGACACCGAAAGAGATTTTTGATTCCTTGACCAATCTATTTGAAGGGAAGAACATAAATTGGAATATGACCTTAAGAAACCAATTGAAGAATGTGAAGATCCAGAATACAAAGACCAAACAGTCATACTTCACAAAGGTCTCTCAAATCAAAGAACAACTTGTAACAGTAGAAGAAGAAGTGGAGAATGCAGAAGTGATGATAGCCACCTTGAATGGCCTCCCAGGATCATGGGATTCATTCATTCAAGGAATGTGTGCCAGAAGTAAGTGATTACTTTCAGAAAGATTCTGGGAAGAGAACACACAAGAAGATGCTCAACTCATAGTAAGAGAAAAGAAGATGGGAAGATCAAGATCTCACCATCCAAAGAAGATCCCTCAAGTGATGAGGAATACAAAGGACACAAATATTGAAGAACCTCTTATCCATATTAGCATTTGGATAAGAAATGATGCTATTATGAATGAGGAAGATGATAAAGTTGAAGGCTCAAGAAGGAGTCTACCCATGAAACAAATAAAGATAAGTATTCAATTGTCATTTCATGATATTGTTTTGTTATGCATTTGTTTATATTCAGTTAATGTATTATGCATGATAGAATGTTTCTATTAATGACAGTATACTACTAATATGCATGTGATGGGTTAGTAGCTCATGGTGCTATACAACTCTCCATTGCTACTTATCTAGAATGAAACCTCTTTACTGACATATTGGATTAGTGCACAATCTCAATGTTGTCCTAGTGAAGATGGGAGGCATCTAGAAAATTTTCTGTGAGATATGGATGAATATTGTATTGGCTAAAATAGTTGCATGATCATATATTTATGCATAATAATTTTCCATTATGAATATGTCTTATGAAATGTTTCTAACCATACAACTAATGCATTTGAATTATAGGAAAGATCGCATACATAATCGCCTACAAGAAAAGAAGGATGAGACTTGTTCCAAAGAACAAGTAACGACAGTTCAAGATGAAGAATAATATGACGAATGCAGTGACATCATTGATGCAGAACCTTCCATCCATGAAGAAGTAACCAAGAGGAAAGGGAAGACCAGTTCAAGAAGAATGATGTCTAGGATGCAGTATCGATACATGAAGGGAATTCCGTAGTTCCATCATCCAGTAGATGGAAACATCATGGGATACAAGGCAAGATTTGTAGCACGAGGCTTCTCACCAAAAGAAGGCATAGACTACGAAGAGACATTTGCAGCAAGTGGGAGTTGAAACACATGATGAGCTTGATGAAACCTTTGCTACAAGGTTGAAGATGAAATTCTACACACTATATGGACACATAGAATATTAGTATCATAGGAAGCTACTTGTCACTCCAGTACAGAATGTTTCAGTGCATAGAGTACGAAAGACAGAGGGAGTATGATGCTCTGCTTCAGAGGGAGTGACTATAGAATATGTTGAGGTTCGACATGGTACGACAGGATGGACCAATTACTAATGACTATAGGATTTACTGAGAGTAAAAAGGATTCCAACCTTTGCTTCAAGGTTGAAGGTGAAAGACCAGTGATGCTCCTTTTATATGTTGATGACTTGTTCCTGACAGACAAGAGGAACTCATTAAATTTGCAAGAAGAATACTTGGTACCGAGTTCTAGATAAAGGACTTGGGGATGATGCACTACTTTCTAGGCATGGAGGTGTGGACAAGGGAAGTATGCAGTAGAGATCCTGAAGAGGTTCAGGATGATGGACTGCAAGGCCATGACCACACCTATGGCATCGAACCTGAAGCTATTGAGTGTTGCTTCACTAGAGACGGTTGATGCTATGATGTGTCATCAGATGATTGGTTCCTTGATGTACCTAACAAATACGAGACCGGATATTTTCTTTGCTGTGAACACATTGAGACATGTTCACCTGATGGTTGTAAAGCATGTTGTGAGGTACCTGAAGGGTACAGTTGATTATGGGCTCAAGTATGATGTGAATCAGAAGATTAACCTGGAGGGTTATATTGATTCAGATTGGGCAAGCAGTGCCATCGATAGGAAGAGAAATTCAGGGTGTTGCTTCAGTATGGGATCAGGTGTGATCTCTTGGTTTAGCAGGAAGCAATCCTGTGTGGCACTGAGTACAGCTGAGGCAGAGTATGTCGTAGCTTGTTAAGCTAGTTGTGAGGAAGTATGGCTGAGGAAGCTACTATTTGATTTATTTGATCTCCAGATGGATGCTACTTGTATACATTGTGACAACTAGATTTGTGTGAAATTGTCAGAGAACCTGGTGTTCCATGACAAGTCAAAGCATATCGAGATCAAGTATCACTATATCAGGGATATGGTGCAGAAAGGAGCAGTGAAGCTCTAGTATGTTGTGATGGATGAACAGATAGTTGATGTGTTGACGAAGCCATTGCCAGAGTGAAGTTTGAGTACTTCAAGGAGAAGCTTGGTGTTCTCTAGATCAAGGTTCCTTCCAAGGGGAAGTGATGAGTCCATAAGCCATTCTGACGAGTAGGTTAGATGTAATGGCTGAGCCATTCTGTCATGGTGAGAGGATTGGTTCCTTCCATGTCAGATATGATTGTTGAGCCATTCTGATGTGATTGTAGGATTGGTTCCTACATGATCATATATAAGGGATGTTTCCATTCTTGGAATGGAGGTGCCTGGTCGGTTACTAGGAATACTTGGTCTAGGACTGAGGGCCATTCTGATATGACTATGAGATGTGTTCTCACATGATCAAATATGAGTGCATGGCCATTCTGATGTGATTGAGGGATGTGTTCACACTTGATCAGATATAAGGGTTGTTGTCATTCTGTCATGGTGAGAGGATTGCTTCCTTCCATGTCAGATGTCAATGCCGGCCATTCTATGTAGGATTAGTTCCTACATGATCAAATGTAAGGCCTACCACCTTTCTGATGAGTCAAGGTCAGATGTGAATGTTGGCCATTCTGGTGTGACTGTAGGATTGATTCCTACATGATCATATGTAAGGGCTACCGCCATTCTTTCATGGTGAGAGGATTGTTTCCTTCCATGTCATATGTGAGTGTCGGCCATTCTGAATTAGGGTCAGATGTAAGGGCTACCGCCTTTCTAATGAGTCAAGGTCAGATGTGAGTGCCATCCATTCTGACTTAGGATCAGATATAAGGGCTACTGCCATTCTCTAAATGGAGACACCTGGTCAGCTACCAGGAACCCTCAGTCTAGGACTGAGTTCCTTTCTGATGAGTCAAGTTCAGATGTAAGTATTGTGCCTTTCTGATGAGTTAAGGTCAGATGTTAGTGCTAGCCATTCTGACTTAGGATCAGCTATAAGGGCTGCCAAAGACCTACAAGGAGGTATGCCTACAACCAGCATGAAAAAAGGATGGCTCTGTAGAACTTCCTGTGATGAGAAGAATCATGATATAGCATGAGTGATGTTGACCCAGTGATGATCCGGATCAAGTGATGATGATATAGCAGAAATGATCCAGATCCAGTGATGTTGATCTAGCAGTGATGATCTAGATCTAGTGATGATCCAGATCCAGTAGTGATGATCCAAATCTAGTAGTGATGATCCAGATCCAGTAGTGATGATCTAGATCTAGTGATGATCCAGATCCAGTGATGATGATCCAGATTAAGTAATGATCCGGATCCAGTGATGTTGATCCAGCAGAGATGATCCAGATCAAGTGATGATCCATATCCAACGATGATGATTCAGATACAGATGAATATGAATTGAATATGAAAGCTGACCTGAAGATGAATATGACTTGAATATGATGAGGACCCGATGATGTTCCAGATGATACAAAGAAGAATACTTGTGCTAATAAATTGTGTCGAGAGAATACCTTCCTATTTAAGAGGGAGTGTTAATGTATTTGTAACTTCGAAATGTATTCATCTGAATATCTTATGTATTGTACCCTGATGTTTATTCTAGGATGTGTCTGTAATGTACTTGAGTCATGTCATGCCCCGATGTTCCTATTGGGAGGTTCTATAATGTAAACAAGTCATGTCAAGTCATTGTGGGTAACCCTCCTATTGGTCAAGGGTTAAATTCCCCACAGTTGTGGGGCCCTAGGTTTATTAGAATATCCTAGAGAAGTTGACCCTAGGTGAGTCATTGTAAGTCAAGGCAATAGTCCCCACCATTGTGTTAAGGATAACCCTCCTTGTTGGTCGAAGGAGGCAAAGTCCCCACAAGTTGTGGGGCACTAGGGTTATTAGACACTCCTAGAGATGTCGGCTCTAGTAAGTAATTTTTAAGTGAGGCCTACATGTTGGAGTGGGTTTCAAGTGAATGAAAGAATATAAATATAGAGTGAACCTCTCTATTTAACACACACACATTCACTCATTGGGGCGCATGAGTGAGAGAAGAAGTTGCTGGGACAAGAAAGAGACTGCTGGTGTCAAGAGATCATCTTTATGTTTTTGGGTTTTACTTTTGGTGTCGATTATATCTCTGAGTAAGTTGAGGGGTTTTCTCCTTTATAGTTTCCCCAAGGAAAATTTGTTGTGTCTCTTGTCTCTTGTGTTTATTGATGTGCATGTTATTCTCTCAGTTAAAGATCATAATGCTAGCTTGAATGATAAAAATCTAACATGATGAATATGCTCTCTATCTGACCTTGAATAAATTGTGATGTCATCCATATAAATTACCACAAGTTTGTCTATTTATCCTGCAAAAGCAATATCCATGACACGCTGGAAGGTAGCCCCTGCATTCATCATACCAAAAGGCATCTTTGCATACATAAAAGTGCCCCATGGTGTGGTGAAATCAGTCTTCTCTTGATCTTCAGGTAACACCTTAATCTGATTGTATCCTGAAAAGCCATCCATCATTGAAATTCTTTCTGCTACGACCACTTTTTGCAAAATATGATCCATCTTCAGCAAAGGATAATTATCTTTCATAGAGACCTTATTCAAATTCCTAAAATCTATGCAAAGCCTTATTTCACCATTTTTCTTTCTAACAGGAACCAAATTAGCAACCCACCTTCAGAATCTTAAAGTCACAATAATTTTGGCATCAAATAATTTTTTAATTTCCTTCTCAATGACTGGTAACAGCTTTGGATTTATTCTTCTGAGCTTCTATCTAAAAGGTTTTTCTCCAGGTTTGATTGGAATAGTATGTTGTATTATTGAAGTATCATATTCCTTAAGTTCTTCATAACTCCAGGCAAATACATCTGTATACTTTTTCATCAAGTTCACATATTCTTCTTTTTCTTTTGCAGGCAAGTTTTTAGACAGCTTCACAATCTTTGGATTCTCTTTAGTACCAATATTTCTATCTTCAATAGCATTATCAGTAGGTTTCACTTTTGGATCTTTAGCAACATCATTTTGATCAAAAAGTTTCTCTAAAGAGATCAAACCTCTTGGTATAAAATTACTTTTCAATTGAATGATGTCCTTTCCTCCTAAAGTTCCCTTCAATTTTTCAGTACTAATCTTTTCTTCTTCGCTTTCTTCAGCATCTTGGAAATTTTCATAGTTATGATTTTCAGCATCAATATGAGTGTTTACAAACTCTCCAGACAATTCCAAAAATATTTTTACCTGCATATCATCCTCAAATACCTGCCAATATTTAGAATTATTAGGTATTTATGGTCTATTTACAATATCCACTTGATATTCCTTTTGACCAGCACTTGGGGTTTTAAATTTACTGGCAGCAACCACCAAAGAATCAGGTACTATATTCTCATATCTAGGAACCACCTTAATTGTATGTTCTGTAAAATAGTTACCAAACATATCCCATACTTCATTTCTATAAGCTCTCATCCGGGGATGTCTGTTTTGATAACTGTCATTCACGTGGTTTATCACAAGCTCTGAATCTCCCAAAACTCTTATTCTTTGTGCTCCCAGATCTTTCAATGCATGCAACCCAAGTAACAAAGGTTCATATTCAGCCACATTATTCATGCATTCAAATGTTAACTTGTATGATAAAGCTTTAAAATCCCTGATAGGAGAAATTATATATACACCAGCACCAGTACCAACCTTTTCCATAGACCGATCAAAATACATAGTCCACAAACCATATCTTTTCTGTTTCTTTTCCAAAGCATTTTGTTCCTTTACTCCCTCTTCATTATTTTCAAATTTCATTTGCAATGTAGATTCCAAATCACACGAGACAGTATCATTAAACAAAATAGAAGAACCCAAATCAATATCAACAGCATATATATGATGAATATTAGGTCTATCTTGACTTCTTACTACATAAGGAGTTATTTTCTCACTATACAACCTCCTACTTCCATCTTGGACAGGAATAGTAGTGTATGACATGTCCATTTGTAAACTACCTTTTAACTTTGAAGTCCAAGACCTTGATAACAATATTCCAAATTTTGGTGGAATGTCTCCCACTACAACATCCATTACTATTGTTTTAGTTGGCAATTTATTTAAAGTCATTGCCGTATCTTTAATTAGACCAAGACACTTCACCCTCCTAGAATCAAAGGAATACAAATCTTTATAGGTTCTTGTCACTTCCAGTCCCAAACTTTCAACTACTCCTTTTGGCATTAAATTATGTGATGCACCTGAATCTAACATTGCATTATGTACCACCATATCATGCAAATTCAAACTCAAATAAAAAGGAGGAACTTCTTCATCATCTATACTTTCAAATTTTGGCCCAAATGAAATAGTAGGATTATCATCTGTCAACTCTAAAATGTCTGATTGAAACTCTCTTTGAGCTTTAGCCATCCTTGTTATCGTATCTCTGTACTCATTATTCCTCAACAACTCATTAAAAGGAACAGGGATTTTCAGCTTGAAAAGTTCATTCTGCATATTGAAAATAGAATTAACTTTCTCTACATCTATTGGTGCCACTTGTTTTTTTCCTTTTGTTTTTTCTATTTTATTCTCAACTTCTTTATTTACAATAGGTTCTTTTTGTATTTCCTTTCCTTTTTCTATATTTAATGAACTAGTAGAAGGTTGGTTTGAATTTAGCCTCCCTTTATTTACAACAACTTCTCTATTTCTCAATCTGATCTTCCTTTGTACATCATCCATATCATGTAAATAACCCCTCTGATACTGCTTTGATTCCCTTTCAAAATCCTCATTTCCACCTTCCTATGCAAACATGTGATGTTCTTCTTCAGTAAGATATATCTCTGAATCTAATTCCCCAAAAAGATTAATTTCATTCTTAGCAGGATATTCTTCATCTGCAACATAATTCTCAGGGAAAGGTGGTCGAATCTCTTGCTCTTCTTGATTCCTTGGGTTTATCATATCTCTTTGCCTGTTTTGTGGAGGCATAGGAGGATTTGGCCTTCTAAAATTCAAATTTCTGATTTGAGGATCAGCTTGTTCTCTATTGAATGATCTATTGTCCATAGTCAATCCATTAAATTTTCCATTGTTTTCAACATCATTTCAAATTTAATATCAGTAGCAGAAGAAGTAGAAGGCATATTTTCTTCTCTTGTTTTCCTCCTATCAATGTCTCTTTGTTTCATTTTTCCACTCGCCATCATATTGGCTTCCACTTCTAAAGCATCTGTGAACATGGCGGCAGGACTCGTTGACTTTCTTTCCCTTAATGAAAATGCAAATTCATTATCAAAGGCCCCAGCATAATGAAGTTTAGCAGCAGCTTCAAAAGGTTTTATATCTTCTAGAATGGAATTATAAACTCTCATAAATCTGCCTGAAAATTCATGAACAAATTCAAAACCTCCTTTCTTGAGACTATTGTATTGGAAAAAAAAGTTGCAAAGGGCTTTTTTTATCATCCCACCTTTCTAGAAATGCATTATGGAAAGCTTGAAAGGTCAGGATAGATGCAGCTAGAAAATATTTGAACCATTTCTTCGCTTCCCCTAATAATCTTTGAGAAAACAACAACATTTTAACATCTGCATAATCGACTTCCTCCAAGTCAACAAAATCTTCAAATTTAGCTACATGCTGCTTTTCCTTTATGCCTCCTTCTCCATCAAATAAAGAAATTCTCTGGGAATAATTTTGGGGAAGATCATGCAATACAACAGGTAAACGTAAAGGAGCAAATCTGGCTGCCATTGGTCTAGGTGGATTTGGAGGGACTGAGTAATTTTGAATTTTTTAAACAATAGGTGCTTCTTCAACCTTTTCATACTGTTGAATATCTCTCCAAAGGGAATCAAGTAAATAAGATTCTAATCTACAAGGGTTGAATTCAACGTTTTTAAGATTAGACTCAGATTTAGATTTCAACAAACCCTTTTCAACATTAAATTCCAATTTTTTATCAAAGATGCTATGAAAATCTTGAGAAGATTATGCACCAAACAAAGAAATATCTATTTTTTCTTTGTCTTTTTTCTTAAATAATTTTTCTAGATCCTCCAAACTTCGTAAAACTTCAGTATCAGAATTACCTCGTGTATGTCTTTTCGAAGCCAGGATGTCTTTTGAAATCTTGAAATAATTTTAAAACTGGAATCACCAAGGAAAATGTACAACCTTCTTTACTGACAAAAATTCTTGTTTTCCCACAAAAATATTTTCTTGATCTTTCTAAACTTTGTCATTCCTCCCAGGGCTGATTTGCACCTTCATCCCCGGCAACGGCGCCAATTTGTTATGACTCAAAATATACCCAAGGTTGTAAAGGTAATCTTAAGGTAACAGCAAAAACCACTTTGGAAAGAAACTGGCTTTTCTTTCCGGAGAGGGATCTCTCAGATATGAATTTTAACAAGGCAAGATATTGAAATCAATAATTTAAGTTATGTAGATGGTTGAAACAACACATAAAACCATTGGGAAATGGATACAAAATAGATAAAGATAATGCAAATCTTTATACATGGAATCCCAACAAAGGCAAGATAATCATCTAGTCACAGTCATTCATTGATTTTCGGGCGATAGGAGAGAAACATGAACAGTCCATCAATATAGAGCACCACAAGATTAATTCCATATCAAATTTAGAAGAAATATTTGTGAAATATATGAAACAGTAGCCAGAGCATAACATGTATGAATTCTGAAACTATTAAACACTATGTTCAGATATGAAAGAAAACAGAATGGAAAGTAAGCACTTAGAAAACAATCACATGGAAAGAAGACACAAATTGTAACACAAATGACACATGAATATTTGAATATCAACCATCATTCGGCTCTGTTATTTCATTCAAAAATCATAATTTCTCAAAAACATCAGTCCAAACATATGGGTTCCAACCCCCAATACATCAAATAAATTCAAATATATACAAAGATAGTTTCTTCCCAAGAAGATCAATAACCAAATACTCTGTTAATCAAAGTTTTTGTAACCATATCCCTAATAACTAGGATTAAAAACTACATGCTTTGATTCAAGCAACAGATTGTACAGCTTCACGAACTGCAACACATGTCTTCACGAATGAAGTATGTACTTGGTCTTTCCAAATTTCTCCACGATCTTCCATTGCTCTGCATTTGGGGTGTCACATTCTGTCATCTCTCTAATGGACACCTCCAAATCCAAATAAGCTTCATAAGACACGACAGGAAATCCTTTCTTAATAATTAAAAACTTCTCCAATATCTCAAAGTCCTCTATCAATTTTTCTACAATGATCTTTCCTGTTAACCCTTTAACTAAATCTTCAAACTTGAAATGGTCCATGCAATTCTATACTAATAAACTATAACATTGCTCCTGGGAAAATAACCTTCCTTCATCATCCCAAAAAGAAGGGAGACCATCATCAAATAGATCTTTAAAAGCAATCCTAAAATCCTTTATCTACAAAGACATTGTATTTGCCTTATCCTGCACCACTTTCATGAGTTGATGGTTATTAATAAACTTCTTTTCCCATAGCACAATTGCTACTATGTCCTTAATCCTGATGTCCTGCAAATTCTAATATGTTAAAGAATTTAAGAAATTCAAAGCGTTGTGAGCAGTATTCAAAGGCTTCTTTTCCATGGTCTCATTGGCCAACTTCAATCTTTGAGTAGCTAAATATATTAGTGCACTTTCATCATCAATAAAATTTAAATAATTCCTAAACTTGGTGATTTCCATAGACAATGTATCCCAAATTAAATGTTTAGCTCCTGGTAGAGGAGCTCTTCATGTACTTCTTTCCTTTAACTCGTGAACTTTTTCTACAATTGGCTTTTATCATTCAATGTTTTATTCTTCTCCTCGATGCTCCTAGCCAATTCTGATTTGATTTTTTCATTTTCCTCTTTTAATTCTGTAATCTCCACCTCTTTTAGACTTACCTATGACATAGGAACTAATAGATCATCTGCAGAAAATTCATTTAATGGTATTTCAATATTTACAAGGGGTAAATCAGTGTCAATAGGAGTTTGACTCATCAATTCTTCCATAATTTCTTTTTCATCATTCTGATCCTTTTTCAACTTCGAAATTTGAGCCATCAATTCGGTTCTTTCTACTTCCCACTTGTTTTTCTCTTCTTGCAGCTTCAATGACTTTCCTTTGTAGTCCATCATCTCTTGATAAATTTTCTCTTTTTCCTCTTGAAGTGTAAATAATTCTAAGGACTGAGCATGTTCAACATTAGGGACTTTAAGCTTCTTCTTCAATACTTGAATGGTATTTTCCTTCTCTTCTAGAAGCTTTTTGGTCGTCTGCATATTAC
>LPNX010819050.1:92202-109044 GCA_001517045.1 Pseudotsuga menziesii
ATCTCTGGCTTGACAGAAGATAGAAGGTTGCTATTGTGTTGGGAGGTCATCTTACTGTTTTGGGATCACATCTTGTGGTGATACTATCTTAGAGGAAGTTGAGGGGTTTTCTCCATTTATGGTTTCCCCTCCTAAAAGCTTTGTGTCTCTTGTCTCTTGTGATGTGCTTATGTTATTGCTGTGCTTGTTATTCTCTCAGTAAAAAGATCCTAACATAATGCTAGCTTAAATGTTGAAAAACTAACATTTACATATTTATTGATTAGATGATTCCTTTGTTCTTTGTCAAGTGCAGGTTACTTGTCACTTGTTTCGTTGGACCAAAGTAATGGCCTATGTAGATTATTATGGGCATGCTTTGACAAATGGTGTTCTCAACATCCAAAGATGTAATGAGCCTGGGATTATGATTTATATGCTTCCCCAAGAAGTTGGAAGTTCTAAGGTTTTTAGCTATCATCGTTGGGGTGCAAAATATGATTCATTCTAGTGTTGATATGGTACAGGTAATGTTTTGTAACTATAGTCAAGTGGCTAGTTGAATTTGTAAATGCTTTATGTTGTAGTGCACTCGAATTTATGTCTAGTTAGTGAGGTCTAGTAATCCAAACACCTACATTGACAATTCCAATTATTTGATAGTTATAATTAAGCATGATTGTTGTAATTTAATGTAGTAAAATTAATTGTACCATTGCACTTAGTTGTACTTAAAATATACCATTGCACAATGGTTTTTTATTTCTCGTACACCAAATAACTGCATGAAAGATAATACATTAATGTGTTTTCAATACTGATTGTTTTGAATTCTTAATTTGGATTTGTTAGATTAGATTTTCCTATTTTGCACATGAACTTGGTTATTGTTTCTAGCTATTGAACATTATAAATAATTTGCTTCATTGTTTTTCTACTTTACAGTTCATTGTTTTTCTACTAAGATTTATTTATTGGATTTTGCAGGAATGAACTTAACTAAGTGGGCTATTGAGTATGAAGAGCCTATTGCTGAGGCTTTTCCATTGAGTATCAAGAGCCTGCTGTTGAGGCTTTCAAGCTGCTAAGTATGGGTTAATTGAAGTAGCTACGGGATCTAAGTATGGCTTAGCATCCAAGTACAAGTGGGATGGCTTAGCCATTGTAATATTTTGAAAAGTCATCGATGTACTAGATGATTTTCATGTAAATTTATATGGAGATAGTTTTTGAGAAAACTCATATTTATTGTAATACTTGGCATTTCATATATATAATATAATTTGTGCGGTTTAAAACTTATATGGTTGTACATTATATTATTTATAAGTGATTAACTAATTAATGTGGCATTGCATGATTCACATGTGTATTAGATGAGGATAAACACCGTATGATTCTTTTTTAATTTAGACATAATATCATACTAAAAATTTATACACCATTAAAACTACTAAAATATAATGAACGCACATAAAACGACTAAAAATGACTAAATTAGTGACCAAACGTCAAAATGACCAAAAATTGAGAGAAACAATTAGAGATATGTGACCAAAAAACCGACCAAAATTCACATATAAATGACCAAATGGCAGTTTTGGTGGCTAATTTATGGCCATTGTTTACACTACCAAAATTGTTCATATTTAGTTTGGTCATTTATAGCTTGTCATGTGGTCATTAATTTGGTCATAAATGTGGTCATATATTTGGTCATTGATTCCAAATTAATGACCAAATTAATGACCAAACATGCAAGCTATAAATGACCAAAATAAATGTGACCAATTTTGGTCACGTAAACAATGAACGTAACTTAGCCACCAGCGATTGCCAAACCAAAAGTGGTCATTAATATGCGGATTTTGGCCATTTTTTGTGTCACTAATCTCTCATTTTCCAATAGCGTTTTTAGCTCATGAAATCAATTATCCTAGTGACAATGAAAAAGTAATAGGACATGGAAGTATCCCAGATCAGCAAGCCAAAGATGGTGGAAAGAAGGAGGATGACGGCTAATCCTTTGTAGAAGAATATTCATAATTTTCAAGTGAACAATATTTTCTATCAAAGAATATTGAACAAATAGCTGCTTCAGAGGACCCAGTAGGACAATCTACAGCTAAGATGTATGGAATAAGTGATGACAATGACTTAATAGCTCAGTATGATGGGCAGTTGATGGATGAAGAGGAGTTGAACTTGATGAGATAAGAACCTGTATGGAAAGGTTTTGTTACACAAAACAATGAGCTTGTAATATTAGACAGTGAGAGGGTTATGAGTGATATAGAGCAACCACAACAGGATGACTTTAGCATCAATTTCAAATCACAGTGGATATGATTGAAGAGTTGTAGGCAAAGTTTCCACAACCATTTGATCAAGTGATTGACGATGGCAATTACTCACCTATTGGGATTTATCCCACATTAGTAGCATGTTAAAGTTCATATGTGTTTATAAGGGAAAACCTCACTATGGGTATTTGACGCGTAGTGAAAAGGTATGGCGGGGAATCTAGGTGCTTGGAATTCACATGAAGATCACCATCCTAGAGCCTAGGACGACCTGTCAGGCCCTTAACCCTTTGGCAGAAATGACAAAAACCATTGATTAATATTTTATATAACTATTGACATGGTGGTCATAAGAGTGATCATGGGCTTAAGAGTTGTTCATTAGTTTGGATGGCACAACTAGAAAGGGTTGATGAGGTCCTTATTCTCATCAGATTTTTTGGCATAATGTCAATTTGAAGGATAGTCAAGCCTGTTGATATTTGAATAAACATTCAGATGTCGAGACCGCAAAATTGTCAGAAGATTTAATGAAATAATAAACTGAAGGTTTGTAATTTTTTGGTAAAAACCTGCACAACATTCAGACCGTTGTAAATGTCAAGAGTTATGATAATGACAAGGTCAAGACGAAGGAGGATTGCACCAAGTAATAGCAGAGGATATTAAACTATAGCCATAATTGTTGAACGAATTGAATACTGCCATTTCCATATGTTCAAAAAATGGATTAATAAATGTGTTATTAAAAATCAAGGGTGATTAGTATGTAAATGAAAATGTGTGTTGTTTATAAAAAGGTGTGAAACTACATGAACAAACATGTTGTTTGATAAAGAGTTGTATTGAAGACATTTATAAGAAAGCAGAGATGTGAAGAAGAAAGTGTGACTGTAGAAGAAATATTGAAGATAAAAATAAGATGGAGGCAAAGAAGTAGTCACGATATTCAATGTATAACACAGAAGATTTCCACATGACTGAATATCATATTTCTGTATTTGTGAACAAAGGGAGGCAGGGAGGTGCTAGGGAAGGTTGGAGCCTCCAAGAGAGTAGGTTCTCCTTGTCAGTTGTAGCTGACTAAATAGGGGATTTCATCCTCCTACTAGTTGGAGTTGGTGAATAGGGGTGTGGGTGCATCTTGATCAATGGGAGCTGGTCTAAAAAGAAAGAAAACATCTTTATATTGTAAATTATAAAAAAAAAAATTATGATTAATAGGAAAGTGTTTGTGGTTTTCCCAATTGGGTTCCATGATAAATCATTGTGTTCAAATTTGTTGTTATATCTGCAAACCATAATTAACTAAGTAAAAGAAATTTGATTTAAAATTTGTCACTGATTCACCCCCCCCCCTTAGTGACAGGATTTGATCCATCATAGGAATTGCATCTTGTCAACCTGGTGATCGATATCGCCTTGGATTCTCTAGTTTCTATTTCTGTAAGAAACCCTCCTATCTCATTAGAATTCTCTCTATGTTGTCACTTTTTATTTTGGTGGCACCATGGCTCTCTATAATGCAACTGCTTTGTCTCTAGCTCTATGGAGACTCTATTTTCTATATCGTTGACCTATTTTCACCACTCGACATGTATGCTTTCCCCTCATCTATGCATCTCTATAGACTATGACCAAAATCACAGCATATTCCCATAACAACAAAGAGAAGTGAAGTGCTCCGGTTCTTCATCTTCCTTCTTAATAGTTGATCCTGAAGTACTTCTCCTTACCACATCATTATTACCTTGTGCCACCTAATATTATTCCAAATATTTGATGTTGGTTTGTTTCCCTTTCAAAACTTTGATTTTCAATTTCCTTCATGATGGCCATACGTGCTCTCTAACTCACATCATTTCATATTTTCATTTGTGTCGCTCCCACTGTCTTCGTTAGCTTCTGAAGTGTTTCCTTAACTTCCCTGATGTTCTCCATTTCCTCAGTTTATTGTTGTACAATGCCTTTCACTATATACTCAATGAGTAGTGCTTTTAACTACTGCTCGGTTTCATTGATTGTTTGCTTTATCACTGCCTGTACTGCAGCGAAATCCTATGTAACTTTGTATGCTTTCTCCTGGAAATCCTATGTAAATTTTGTGTAATGCTCAGTTGTTTCCCCCTCAGCTGACTAATATATTGTTGTTTTTTTCTTATTTTTAACCAATGTAGCTACTTTTTTGTCATTGGAAAATTGTTCATTGTATCTTTCATCTTTTGTGCCTTCTCTACTATCGCACATAAATTCCGCTCTATTGGCTGTAACTCGGTGTCTTCCAATAATTGAGTCCAAATCTATGTACTTTCTTCACACAATTTGGCGTACTACTCCTGCAAGGTATTTATATTTTTTACTACTGTAGTTGCAGTAGCTCTCTGCTCCCTTTCCTATCTTTCCTCTGGTGGTGTACTTATTGTTGCTCTCTTCTGCAAATCTATAATCTTTGCCTAAAATCCTTTAATTGCTTCACTTATCTTCATTATTTTTTTGACAACTAGGATATCCACTTCCATTTGATCCTCTAGAATTGTGTGATATATCCTTTCTAGGGCTTTCTACAATTTCTCATTTTCCCATACTGCCTCCTCATTTCTTTGTTCTGGTGCTTCTTTCACCTTATATGTCTCTTGCTGCTAATTGCATAGATTCTCATTTTCTGACTGTAATTCCATCTTTTCCATCACCCCTCATCCTTTTCAACCACTAGTATAAAATGAAAAATTAATGACTAAAATATGGCTATAAATTATTATTTTTTAGTCGGCGACTAATAGTAGCTAATTTCCACTATCTTATAGCTTGACTAACTTAGTCGTATTTCACTTAGTCATTAATAGGTTGACTTATTAGTCATTGATTTAGTCATCGATTTAGTCATTGCTAGTCATTCATTTAGTCATTGATTTAGTCATTGAGTTAGTCACTAATTTAGTCACCAATTTAGTCACTGGTTGCAACAATTAATGACCAAATATACAACTAAATAAACTACTAGATGATAACATATTAATGACTAAGATAAATACTAATAAACATTAGTCACACTATAAGATATAGGAAATTAGCTACTAATAGTCGTATATATGCGAATTTAGTAATTTTTGTAGTCACAAATTTATGATAGGGCACGGAAGAATCAAACCACCAACCTCCTGCCTATAATTAGGCAAGTGCCCTACCATTGATCTAGCACCCTTTAAGATGTTGTTATTTCTTGATAATGATGATATTCAAACAAATTTTACATCATTCAAGTATACAAAATAATGATTATCAAGTTACTATAGATCCATAATGGCTTACCATGTACTAGTCCTTCAATTCCTTCTTCCACTTATTAAATGCATTTGAAATACTTGAAGGACTATTACAAGGTAAGCCATTATGTATCTATAGTAACTTGATCATCATTATTTTGTATGCTTGAATGATGCAAAATACAAAAATCTCATAAATTTATATGTGTCATGTCCCCTCCCTTCAGGGAGGGCGCAACTACACTGCTATGAAAGCACTTTGTGACGTACCCATACACCTGAATGATATGCAAAGTAAAAATAAAAAATTTATTTATTCTTTTTTAAAGATAACCATGGGTCATGTAACATCCTAAATCATTCACTCTGATGCTTAGATGCTTCTGTAACAGTCATTCCACCCTTAACAAATTCTTTCTGCAGCTAAAAAAGTCATTCCGCCCCTCACAGGAAACAATGAACTCAAACACACATTTCCTAGGTGATTACTTGCCCCATAAGAACGAATACGGGTTCCCCCAAGATGCAGGTTTTCTCATGTACAACATTGACTTCCATGCCTCCCCCTGCCCAAGGCATTAACTGCCTCAACCAATTTCTAGAAGAACTGAATGATTGAGTGCAAAGGGAAAAAAATGTAGATGAGAGCTTGAGGGTTCTCCCATCGACATCTATCCTCACCTATTGGCTTAGGGGTTTGAACAACTCCCCTCCCTATTCCTTGTGAAATCATGCCCCCATCTCTTTCGTTGCAATGCATATCTAGTTGTGGGTATTTTATTAAATTGCATATTTACATGGTATCTTCAAAATATATTGTGCCTAACTAGCACTATAACCATTGGCATTGATCTTGATCATCGATACACAAAACACCAAATCAATGGCAGGGCCTTGGCCTTGAGCTCCTCACCATGATTTAATAACAAATTTGCATCATGTACAATTGTTAATACCATGGGGTCAAAACCGGGGTGTTGCGTTCCCCTCCCCCTTCATTGGCACTGTTAACCCAAAAATCTCCCACATAGCTCTCAATGGCCTACACCACCCAAGGAAACCATCTCACAACACTCATTTCACTCCATAAGACCTTCCATTTGACCCCCACACCTCCAAAAGAGCCCAAGGATGAAGAAAATGGCTAAAAACCCCAAAAAAGAGCCTAAAATAGCCCCCTAGGAGCTAAAGCCCTCAAAAAGGGGCTAAAACCCTAAAAGGGGCTAAAATTAGGGTGGAAGGGGCTAAAGCCTTGACCAAGGGCTTAAAACCCTAAAATCACTTGGAAAAACTATAAAAGGAGGGTGGGGGGTCACTCTCAAAAAACTCCTCACTTACCTATTGTTATGCTGCCCATGGATGCTTTGAGACCTTTGCCTCTCAAACCACCCACATTCCCTCTCCTCCATCTCCATCCCATCAATACATTGCTTCCCAACCAAGAGAGAGGTGCTCCCATGAGCTAGGGCATGGTGGCCCATTTCCACCCAAGTGAGGTATAACATTTCTTTTCATGTTTGTCTAATTGTTTTTGCTTTCTAAATGTTATTTTTATTTGCACGTTCTATTGTTGACATTGTTTGTAGGTTTGCCATTGTAGTAGCTTAGGTTGCTTGCAGGTTTCAAGGAGGTGGAACCCTAACCCATTTTCTGCAGAGGGGTTCACAAGGGCTTCATCTCCATCTTTCTTTTATGTTATTAGCTCATAGTTTAGTCTAGTTTTAGTTTTATGTCACTAGATTAGCTTAGTTTATTTTACTGTTCTGTTTATGCTATTTCCATTTCATTTTTTCCTATTTTCAAAGAGTAGAAACCCACCCTTATGCCCTATAGGCACAAGGGAGCCATTCTTGCTCCTACAGTGAGGAGAAATCCTCACTACAGCTTTCGCGACCATACCAGGATGATCCCATAGGATCCTTGGTCCAAAAATTTCAAGTTTTCAAGTTTTTTCAATTTTACCCTAGTTTTCACAAATCTTATGTTAGATCTATCTTAAATATTGTTTATTTCTTGTTTTAGTCAGTGCCAAAGCCTCTGCTAGGCCAAGCCGAGTCAGACTGACCCTAGTACCAGTTACTGTCAGCCAGATATGACCCTACCTCACCAAAAAACCCCTTTTCGGAGCAGGGCTCTCTTATCAGGGGAAAAGGTGAGACTGGGGCACTTTTAATGAGCAAACAAGTGCATCCAGGGCACACATAATCCCCATACAGGCATGACTTCATCCCAGAAGCTAAGATTGCAGCTATTTTCACATTCTGTGCGACCCCCTCGCTCATTTTTGGAAAAATCTCGTGGCCCCCTCGCTGGATTTGGTCATAAAGGTGTTGTATGTCACACAGAAGTTGTATTTAAGTTTAATTGACAGTAATTTTCAGTTTTAGAGGACTGTTAGTGCGGCCCAGCCACCTCTTTCCACCATTGCAAGTCTTTTTCAATTCCAGTTTTTATTTTCTGCAAATCAATCCATGAACAATGTGTATATGCTAAATCAATCATTAAGGCTTAATAAAATGAACTAGTCTAACTAAAAGTAACTTAAAAATAACCATATTGCTGCCCCCTTCCTCCTCTACCCCGTCATCACCATCCGGGGTATTCTAGGATACAACGAAGGGTAAGCTCATATAGATCTAGGCACTCCATGGTATTTTTCCCAAACCACTAAAACCGGGTGACCTAGAAGGTAGAGGGGGTAGAGAAGGAGGGCTTCTCATGGCGCTAAGCATCCTCTCTGTTGACCAACCTAGCACCTAGGAGGTGACCTGAGGATCTATGGATGGGCTTAGTCCCATTGTGTTGAGAGCCCAACACCTTCTCTTGGTTGAAGAAGAATATCACTAAGAGGTAGACATTTAGTTAGGCCAACAATCTAGGGTTAATCACTATACTTGCTTACAAATTTATGTTTATGTTTGCATACAAAACCATGATATGAACTCTACCATGAATTCATAAACCATATTTCAAACAACCAAATATCAGAACAAACAAGCAAACCAACACACCATACCAAATAATTAACCCAACTTAGTTCATGACGCTGAGTAAGCCTTAAAATTTACCAAATTTACACTAAGTTCAATCAATTCTGCAGTCTTTGAGGACATAAGTCCTTGACTGCTTTAACTGTGGGAAGTACTTGGGCTTTGCCCAGGAACTCATTGTGAGGAGTACCACAGGAACCCCAAAATAGCTGGCCACTGAGAGGAATTGCCAAGCGAAATGGGCAATGACCCCTTCTGATTGAGTAGAAGCACTCGTGAGGAACAAGCCAAGCGCTGTCTTCTGGTAGTCTTGGTGGCCAAGAGACCACCTTCAGCTAATAGGAAGCCATTGAAAATGGGGTCCAAATATCATACCCACTAGTTTCATACACAAAAGCGAACACAATTGATCCTCCATGGTCCTCCTCATGCCTAAGAGACGAACCACCATCATTTGGAACACTTGATTGGCACCGTCGAAGCTGCTCTCAGTGATCTCCCACACCGTTAGAGGGCCACACAGCCTCTGATTCTAATTCAGACCCATATCAATCTAAACCAAACCTCCACACCACACCATCAAGCCCCATGGCTAGTGCAAACCCGGATCCATTTTTCGGCTTAACCTTAGCAAGTGGACCCATGTCCACATCACAACCTGTCACCCACAACTTGGCAAGCAGTCCAAGCATAGTCATGTAGACTGTCATTAGCCACTTGCCACCACCCATAGTGCCCATCCAAGCTGGCCCAGTGGTAACATACAGGGGCAGTGGCCCCTCCACACACACTGCCCCTCCGGCCACACAATGGAGCAGTGCACTATCCACCTACATTGCCCCTACTATAATACAGCGGGGCAATGCCCCCGCTACCCATACCATCCCACCCACAACACTTGGGGGCATTGGCCCATCCGCCATGGTGCCACCACAAGCAACCCCAGCCATGTAGATGCATTATGCACCTGCAAACCCCACCCCCATTTCGGCCCCATCCCACATCAACTTGGGGTCAAATATACCCTTCATGTCTTGTCTGAACTTGCCTAACTTGGCTAGATTAATGAATGATCCCATCCACCACCAAGATTTCTGGCCACCCATGCCAACTAAGCTACCATCAGACATCCCAAAGTTTGAAGGAAAAGCCTGGGAATGTCCCCAAATTCATATAATGGCATTCCATCTATGGTGCTCATCCAACAGCATCGTAGACAACTCCATCAGACTGAGGTTGTTCCAATGCACCCTTACAGGTGCTGCATCCAAATGGTACATTGAGCTGCCACAAGCCAAGTACCCCGACTTCAACTCCCTAGCCTTCATGTTCCTACAGTATTTCCAACTCCCTATAAGATATGACGAGGGGATGGAGATCTTGCTATCCTCTCACCAAAGAACCCCCACTCACATAAATGACCATATCCATGAGTGGCGGCGATGCCATAGCTTATGCAAAATCCAACTAAACGAAAGGATCTTCTTGGATTGGTTCCTTAAGACTTTTCTCCCACCCATCGCAAAGGACGTCGCATCTAAACGTCCCCAATCTAAAGAAGAGGCCATACTGAAGGCCCAACAATTTGATCTCATTTATGCCCAGTCTGGATACTTGTACACTGTCATTCCACACGCTCCCCGTCCAAGTACCTCTTACCACGATGCACCGGGGACATCCCACACAGTGGATGGCATCATAGGGTCAGTATCCCAACAACCACAGCCTCGACTGATTTCACTTACCATTGCACCGCAACCAAGCAACACTGCTAATGTTGCTTACCAAAACCAAGCTCCGAACTGTGCTATAATGATGTCCCATCTAAGAGCAACAACCTCTTATGCACAATCTGCGCCACCACAGTGGCTCAGGCCATGGCTTGGCCAACACAACATTATGTGGGGAAAATTCCCACATTTGTGGCACCACCACCCCTACAAATATACTATGCACCACTAGTGCAACAAGTTCAAGCCCCCGCCCCTACTCCACCAGCTCCATTGGGACAAGTGTTTACACAACAAAACCGTCCCAACTAGCCTGCCCCCAACAATAAACAAGGGTAAGATAGAAACAACCAGCCCTAAAACCAAGGCAATAACCAACCACAGGGAGGTGGTCAGCAACCAAACCCTCCCAATAATTTTGTGGTGAACCGGCTAGCCCAAAACCCCCCACGACAGAATGCACCAAGTGTTATAGCTGATTTCACCACTCCAGGTGAATCACACTTTGTATGGCCTTCCCCTGTCCTGCTGCAGACTCCTTAGACCCCATGGACCATCTTTTGTCCTTTGATGTTTCCTTGACCATCCCTAAAAACATGTGAAAAATGATACACGCAAATTTTAAACTTATAAGCGCGTATATACGCGGGTTTGACCACTAAAACCGCATACATCGAAATGTGTACAAAATCTAAATCCTTTTGGAGTTTTCCTTGACATGGATCCAACTCACTTGACTCCTGGCCTTCCCTATGCCTTGAGATTGCTCAGATTCGACCTTTCATTACCCCTTTGAAAAGCTATATAAGGAACCCCTTGGTACATTGAAGGAATAAGAGAGAATTGAGAGCAAAGAAACTATAGTCCATTGTTGCCGGAACTTATGCTTGAGTCTTCATCCCTTTGTCCCTTGGAGCAATTTTGTGTTCTTCCCAAGCTTGCATTTTGCTTGTGAGCTTGCTATCAAGAGATGGAGGATTGAGGTGGTGGAGGCCCAAGTGGGGGATTCAGTTTCTCTGGTTCGCAGACATGCCGACAGAGGTTGTATCTTGTAATCTCTTATTTATATTAATAGAAATATATTTTCCTGTCCAATAATGTGTGTTTGAATGAATACTTTATCCATTGGATTATGTCAAATGCTTATACATTATTGATTATATATGCTAGAATAGATCTAACACCATGATATATAGAATGCTTGTATTGTTTACTTGTTGTTGAGGAAGTAATCTATCAATTCAAGCTAAAGTTGGAAATCTCAATGAGGATCTACTTCAACCGTTCAGAATAAGGTACGAGGTCTAATCCTTTGGTGTTAGACATTTAATTTCTATTGCATATGGGAAAGGATTGATTTCTGGAGTCAAGTTGTCTATTGTGGTACCCCAAGCCATAGGAATTTCTCTCTATAATAGAATTGGCAACTCCACTGGGGATGTTTCTTGTTTTTATTTGGGGGTTTGCGGGCACAATGGGCTTGATATTCTTGACTTGCTCTTTGTTTCTCCTTGTTTCTGTGTTGCATTTTATAGTATGTTCATCCATTGACACTCCCCTTTATTGGTTTGACCCTTGGCCTGCTTTTTACCACTTCCTTCTCTATATACGCAGGTTTTTGGCCAAAAGTCACGGACATACGCGAATTTTTGGCCAAAAGTCGTGTATACATGCAAGTTTTTGGCCAAAACCCACATATACATGTAGGTTTTGGCCAAAAGTTGTGTATATATGCAGTTGTTCTTTAAACAGTCGTGTACATCCTCCCTTTTGGTGAGTTTGATGTTGTGGGAAGTTGTTGGGTGGGTTGTGAGTGTGGTTGGGTCTTCCTTAGCAACTCCACTGAGGATTGAGGTGGTGGAGACCCAAATGGGGGATTCAGTTTCTCCGGTTCGCAGATGTGCCGACAGAGGTTGTATCTGGTAATCTATGATTTATATTAATAGAAATATATTTTCCTGTCCAATAATTTGTGTTTGAATGAATACTTTATCCATTGGATTATGTCAAATGCTTATACATTATTGATTAGATATGCTAGAATAGATCTAACACCATGATATATAGAATGCTTGTATTGTTTACTTGTTGTTGAGGAAGTAATCTATCAATTCAAGCTGAAGTTGGAAAGCTCAACAGGGATCTACTTCAACTACCCGGAATAAGGTACGAGGTCTGATCCTTTAGTGTTAGACATTTAATTTCTATTGCATATTGGAAAGGATTGATTTCTAGATTCAAGTTGTCTGTTGTGGTACCCCAAGCCATAGGAATTTCTCTCCGTAACAGAATTGGTGACTCCACTAGGGATGTTCCTTGTTTTTATTTGGGGGTTTGCGGGAACAATGGGCTTGATATTCTTGACTTGCTCTTTGTTTCTCCTTGTTTCTGTGTTGCATTTTATAGTATGTTCATCCATTGACACTCCCCTTTATTGGTTTGACCCTTGGCCTGATTTTTACCACTGCCTTCTTTGTATACGCAGGTTTTTGGCCAAAATTCGCGTACATATGTGGATTTTTGGCCAAAAGTCACGTATACATGCAGGTTTTTGGCCAAAATCCACGTATACTTGTAGGTTTTACTCCAAAAGTCGCGTATATACACGGTTGTTCTTTAAATAGTCACGTACATCCTCCCTTTTGGTGAGTTTGATGTTGTGGGAAGCTGCTGGGTGGGTTGTGAGTGTGGTTGGGTCTTCCTTGGGTCTGATGTTGTCTGTTGGATGCTTCTTTTGTGACCAGAGACCGCTTTTTCATTGATTTTTCTTTGAAAGTAGTTTCAGTCATTTACCCTTTTTGTTTTTCCATTAGTGCATTACTCTTTTTTGTCTCGGTGTCTTGTTGGGCTTGTCTTTTATACTTGCTGCAGAGACTGAGAGTTTTAGATGACTTTTATTGCATTTTTCATTCTTTTATATTGAAAAATACAAAGTAGTTGCACTCTTAGTTGCATATTAGATATGGATTTGAGGAGGTACTTGGATTGGATTGCTTGGATGAGGGTTGTTTTTAGGCTTTCATATAGGAAGGATTTCATTGGCATTCGGAAAGGAATATATATTTATGCATCTCATGTAGTGGCATACCCTATTTTTCATTTGACAAAGATTGCACTTGGCATTGTTTGTTATGGTGTGCATATTTACTTCACTGTTGATTCATAACTTCATTAGTTGCACGACCATTTCCCTTTGAGTAATCACAGCCAATTTAAATCAACACTTAATTAAAATGAACTACACTCTTTTCTTTTCTAGGGTGCACCAACAAGCTTAGGTTTTAGGGTCTTGGAATAGTTCATTGTGAGTAAATTCTCCAAGACTACTAAACAACAACATCTATGTGTCTGTCCAGGTGAGTGTGTGAAATCCTTGGTATAACCAGTGTTTCTCAGGATCCTCCTCTCAAAAGGGAGTTAAGCACGAGGCAATGTGAACGGTTATTGATTGGGATGACCTATAGTTATAACTAAGTAGCACCGGAGATATTTCCAGGATTGTATTCGTATCTGGGGGCTCTTTCGAGAGTTTCAAGCTTTTCTACCTTACCCATACGGTCAATCCTAGCTATGACTGTCCGCCTGAGCATTGATTATATTGAGGTAACCTTAGTGGCCTTACCTAGGATATCGAGGGGGTACTTTGCAGGGGTTATTCTGTGGGTGTCCCGGCCAGGTAGAGGTCGGACAGCACAGTCACTTTATGCGTTGAAGCTGAGGGATACTATAATTGGTTACATACCTCCGCTTGTAGTGTATGGGAGTTTCAAGCCTCTCCTAGGAGAGACATACCTGCTGCATTCAGGAGCTCACATATCCTCCCCTTGGTTTGCTTGTATTTTGGCTGTAGATTTTCTTAAGAGTGTGCTCTTTGTGCGCTAGTTGGCCTTTGGGATCGTGGTTACTTGAGTATCTTTATGCTGTCTTGAGTTCGGGTCCTTTTATTTTTGGCATGCCTGGTATCCTACCACCCATCCTTGGTCCTTGTACAGACCCCAGTGTCAGAATTGGGGGCATCACAGCCCCGTATCATGCTCATAGATTTGGGAATGGTCATCTTCCATCCTCTACTCCATTTGTGGAGGATTTTTTCCCTTCGCTCAGTCTTTACACCAGTGGTCACCCTCACAGGGGTGGTAGTGGATGCTTGAACTTTGGGTCTACACCTTACTTTCCTTTTTATGTCCTATCATTCACTGCATTGTTTCCTTTGGTAGCATTTGTCATGATCATTCCTCCCTATATCCTATAGTTTGGATTCTTTATTGACTATTTTGGGTTGTTTTGGACTAATATGGTTGTCATGTAGGATATAATTTTTGTACACTCTCTCCAAGCTTTCGACCCGTTCGTGCCTATCACAGGTATTATGTCTGAACTGGCATATAGGTTAGGATATCACATCTTCTTGCACTTATGCATTGCCTTATGACCATTCCATATTAACCTTAGGTATGAACCCATTCCCTGGTATCACGGAACTTTCATGCTGCTGTTAGAAGTGATATTATGTGAATGGTAGAGATTTCCTGTACATGGGTGTCTTAGTTAGCTCCCCTTTGCATTTGGTACCCATGTTGTGAGTCCTCTCTTAGGTCTGGGAGTCCGTTGTATAGTACTGCCATGACATTTCGCAAGAGCCTCATACTCCTCTTGATCTTTTGCTGGCCTATTCCCTCAAGACACCCTCATGTCAAGTTGTGAATGCATTATCATGATCTTTGCCTGCCTTATTGAGCTTTATGTCGGCTCCCCTGACATTGCGTTTCAGCCATATAGCCCGATCTTGTCTCATGTCTAGCCATGCAGAGCCATTTTTTATATCCTTTGCAGCTTGTTTCCCTTTTTACTGGGAGGGGATTTTCCCTCGAGTGTCGATATCCTACACATGTATCCTTCCATTGAGCATAGGTATGTTCCATTGCTTGGAACTAGTTTGTTTTCCGTTATGACATTCGTCTCCTCCTAGTCTGTAACTATAAAGCAATTTTATTCTTTTTCAAGCTTTTTAAATAACTGAAAAAGTCCAAAAAAATCAAAAAACCAAAAAGCTGGACAAGGAAAGATGTTATTTGTGGCAGCTATTGAGTCATGTCGCCTTCGAACAGAGCATTGTACATCACATCCATTGGTTGGGTTATAGTTTGACTTTAGGAGCTGTACTCATTTATTTGATTTTATCTCCACCGACTGGTTAAGCTTCCAGTCCCTATGGAGCCTCTGTCGATGCCTCCTATGTCGCAGAGATGTCCCAGTTTGTATATCAAGTCTGTGTTGCCTTTATTTAGTCACCATATGCTGTTATGCTCTTGTTCGAAGGAAGTTGAAGCCTGAGTCGACCAGTCCTTAGTTCTCTTGACTTTGCATGTCGGCCATTCCTGGTACAGTTACTGGTTCGTGCACCTTATGATCGAGTCATTCCACATTATACAGCTTTGCTGAGTACCTCGTGTTGGATGATGGGGGATGCCTTAATGCCCTCCTTCTAGTGGATTTCATCCCATTGACTTCAGATCATTTATTCTGGGATTGGAATCTAGAGTCATTTTGAGTGCCTTGAGACTTGCAGTCATTAGTGGTAGGTTCTCTCGCCATCGATAGTTTTTGGGAATACATCAATGTCCCCTGATCGATAGATCCTCTCAAGTGTTCAACCTCAACACATTTATTCACACTTGTCAGTTTTCACTCTAGTACCTTGATTCCCATTTTCATCATCGGTGGGTGATCTCGCGTATGTTAACGGTATACATCAATGACCAGTAATCAGACGATGGACTACTATGTTCGACCTCGACACCTCTATTCGCATAGTAGGACATGTACTTGTAGTGGTATGTGTAGAAGACTGTCCATATTGGTGGCATCTCTTATATGCTACCTCCTTGATCATGCCAGTGTTCATGAGATTTCAGCTCTCGTGACTTGATTCCAGTATATGTCAGTTATTTCCAGCCACTATGGAGATCTTGATCTGTTATATATCTTCAGCCATTATGGAGATCATGGTCCTTTGTATATCTTAATCATGGAGATTTTGATCTATGTATATTGTACGTGGCGATGACCACTTATGTGATATCTTGTATCATGCCTATTCATGTCCATTGTACTCTTATGTATCCGGGACTACTATATGTATTTACAGTTATGTGCAGAGTTGTATTATTGTACTATGCCGATTGGGTGGCTGGTCTTCCATTTGGGATCCTTCATCACTCCACTTCTGGGATGGACTTATAATGTATTTCGGCCATCGTATGACCCCTCTGACCTCACACATTATGGGGCATCTGTTATAGCTGATTTCACCAGTCCAGGTGAATCACACTTTGTATGGCCTTCTCCTGTCCCGCTACAGACTCCTTAGACCCTGTGGACCATTTTTTGTCCTTTGATGTTTCCTTGACCATCCCTAAAAACATGTGAAAAATGATACATACGACTTTTAAACTTATAAGCACGTATATATGCGGGTTTGACCACTAAAACCGTGTACATCGGGATGTGTACAAAATCCAAATCCTTTTGGAGTTTTCCTTGACATGGATCCGACTCACTTGACTCTTGGCCTTCC
>LPNX010819050.1:109262-155470 GCA_001517045.1 Pseudotsuga menziesii
CAACCATCCAGAATAAGGTACGAGGTCTGATCCTTTAGTGTTAGACATTTAATTTCTATTGCATATGGGAAAGGATTGATTTCTGGAGTCAAGTTGTGTGTTGTGGTACCCCAAGCCATAGGAATTTATCTCCATAACACCAAGACGCAATGCTCCATTGTGCACAAACCAACCTTATACACTCTGTGATGTTTATGGGCATTACACATTTGAGTGTCCCCTCATGGCTCACACTAAGCAAGCCATTCAAAATGAGGCATGTTTCCACCTTTCACACACCTGGGTCACGTGGTAGAAATCTTCAAGCCACTCGGTGTGTCCTTGGGGGCATCTCCATCTTTCTTTTATGTTATTAGCTCATAGTTTAGTCTAGTTTTAGTTTTCTGTCACTATATTAGCTTAGTTTATTTTATTTTTCTGTTTATGCTATTTCTATTTCGCTTTTTCCTGTTTTCAAAGAGTAGAAACCTAGGCACAAGGGAGCCATTCTTGCTCCTGCAGTGAGGAAAAATCCTCACTACAGCTTTAAAAATATCCCACATAGCTCTCAATGGCCTACACCACCCAAGGACACCATCTTACAACACTCATTTCACTCCATAAGACCTTCCATTTGACCCCCACACCTCCAAAAGTGACCAAGGATGAAGAAAATGACTAAAACCCCCCAAAAAAGAGCCCAAAATAGCCCCCTAGGATCTAAAGCCCTCAAAAAGGGGCTAAAACCCTAAAAGGGGCTAAAATTAGGGAGAAATGGGCTAAATCCTTAACCAAGGGCTTAAAACACTAAAATCCCTTGAAAAAACTATAAAAGGAGGGTGGGGGGTCACTCTCAAAACACTTCTCACTTACCTATTGTTATGCTGCCCTTGGATGCTTTGAGACCTTTGCCTCTCAAAACACCCACATTCCCTCTCCTCCATCTCCATCCCATCAAGACATTGCTTCCCAACCAAGAGAGAGGTTCTCCCATGAGCTAGGGCATGGTGGCCCATTTCCACCCAAGTGAGGTATAACATTTCTTTTCATGTTTGTCTAATTGTTTTTTCTTTCTAACTGTTATTTTTATTTGCAGGTTCTATTGTTGACATTATTTGCAGGTTTGCCATTGTAGTAGCTTAGGTTGCTTGCAGGTTTCAAGGAGGCGGAACCCTAACCCATTTTCTACAGAGGGGTTCACAAGGGCTTCATATCCATCTTTCTTTTCTATTACTAGCTCATAGTTTAGTCTAGTTTTAGTTTTCTGTCACTATATTAGATTAGTTTAATTTGTTGTCCTGTTTATGTGATTTCCATTTCATTTTTTTTCTGTTTTCAAAGAGTAGGAACCTACCCTTGTGCCCTATAGGCACAATGGAGCCATTCTTGCTTCTGCAGTGAGGATAAATCCTCACTATAGGAACTATCCTCGGTGCTCTGCAAATTTGAAAAAAAATGGATGTGCCACTCTCATGGCATCCTCCAGCTCCCACATAGCCTCATCAGGGTTGTTGTGCTTCCACTGGATGTTTACCTGTCCAACGTCTCAGTTCTGGAGCACTGTGGCCTTCTTGTCAAAGATGCACAATGGCTCGGTTTGGAACTCTCTCGCAGGTTCCACCTAGATCACATCCCAATTAATCACATGGTTAGGATCATGTACATATTTCTTAATCAAAGAAACATGAAAAACATTATGAGCTCTAGTGCTAGCAGGCAATGCAAGTCTATAAGAAACTAGCCCTATTCTTTCAAGCACTTCAAACCACCCACACTATCTAGGTGACAGCTTGGTACAACTCCCAAGCTTCAAGGAACTCTTCCTTTGCCTCACTCTAAGATAAACATGATCCCCAATACTGAACTCCATGTGCAATCTATGCTTATCTATCTTGGGCTACTTTCAGGTTATGCTTGATCTTTGCAACCTCTTGTTCCATTTCCTTAAGCAATTATGGACCAAGCACAATCTTGTTCACTGGATTAACCCAAGTCACTAGTGTCCAACACCTTCTTCTATACAAAGCCTCATATGGACTCATTCCCAATGATGCTTGTTGTCCATTATTATATGCAAATTATACCAAGTGTAAATAAGCCTCCCACTTGGATGGTTTGTCCATTACATACATGCAAATCATGTCTTCAAGCACCGGATTCACTCTCTCAGTTTTCCCATTGGTTTGAAGATGGTAGGTGGTTCTAAATTTCAGCTTTGTACCCAAATCTGTAAACAAATACTTCCAAAAATTGGAATTAAACTTGGTATCTCTGTAATAAATTATTGCCTTAGGCAATCCATGCAATTTGAAAATTTCCTTCATGAAAATATTTGCAATGGAATCGGCTTTATATGTGGACTTAACTAGTATAAAATGTGATTCCTTTTTTAACTTGTCCACCACAACCATGATGGAATCATGTTGTCTCATATTCATTGGAAATCCTATAATGAAATCCATGGAAATGACTTCCCATTTCCATTCTGGGGCTGGTAAAGGTTGCAGTAAACCGGTTGGGTGTTGATGCTCAACCTTCACTTGTTGACATTTTATGCACTTAGAAATATACTCAGCAATGTACTTTTTCATTCCTGGCCAAAAACACTGCTTTCTAGCTGTAGCAATTGTTTTCTGATATCCTAGGTGACCAGAATATGGATTTTGATGGATTTCATCCATGAATTCTCCTCAAGTCTGTCACATTTGGAATATAAATTATGTTCCTATAAGTAAGAAGTTCATCTTATTCCAATTTATATTCCTCGTATATCCTTTCAAGGCTTTGTTGCAGCAACTTGTCCTTTATCTATACGTACATTTCATCCTCGGCAATATGGTTAATAATCTGCTGCCTCAAATCTGGTTGGAAAATACTTCGAGATGCCACATGCATATCATGTACCTTCCTACTTAGTGCATTAACCACCTTGTTTTCTTTTCCCTTGATGCGTTTGATTTCAAAATCAAATTCACACAAAAATTCCAACCATCTATCTTTCCTAACATTTAAAGTTTGTTGATCAAACAAGTATTTCAAACCACAATGGCATGTCCTTAGCTCAAATGTCCTTCCCATTAAGTAATGCCTCCATGTACTTAGAGCATGTACTATGGCTGCAAGTTCTAAATCATGAGTAGCGTAGTTCTTCTCATGTTCCTTCAACTTTCTTGACTTATAACATACCACGTGGTTGTCTTGCATAAGAACTCCTCCAAGTCCTTGATTGCATGCATCGGTATATACCACAAATTCTTTTCCTAGGTCTGCAATTTTCAAAATTGGTGCACTTGTGAGAAGATTCGTCAACTGCTGGAAGATCTCTTCACATCTTGGTGTCTATTCAAACTTTATCCCCTTCCTTTGCAAGGAAGTGATTGAATGTGCGAACTTGGAGAATCCTTCAATGAACCTCCTGTAGTACCCTGCAAGACCCATAAAAGATCTGACATCTGTCACATTCCTTGGAGTTAGCCAATTCATAATGGCTTCAATCTTCTCAGGGTCCACAGTTATTCCTTCGTCTAAGATAATGTGACCCAAATAATGAATTTTATCTTTATAAAAGTCACATTTTCTCAAATTTGCATACGGCTTATGATCCTTTAATGATTGCAATGTCATTCTCAGATGTTCTTCATTCTCTTCTTCATTATTAGAATAGATAAGGATGTCATCTAGGAAGACAAGGACAAACTTGTCCAGATACTTGCTGAAAACACTATTCATGAGACGCATGAATGTAGCTAGTGCATTTGTGAGACCAAATGGTACCACTACAAACTCATAGTGCCTAGACCTTTTTCTAAAGGTTGTCTTATGAACATCTTCCTCTTTGATTCTTACTTGATGGTGACCAGACCTCAAGTCAATCTTTGAAAATACCTTTGCTCCTCTCATTTGATCGAAAAGGTCATCAATTCAAGGCAATGGGTATTTATTCTTTACAGTGACTTTGTTCAACTGCTTGTAGCCAATACATAACCTGAGCATCCCATCTTTATTTTTCACAAAAAGAACTGGTGCTCCCCACGAGGACACACTTGGCCTTATATACTTCTTTTCCAACAACTCTTGTAACTACATTTTCAGCTCTAGCAACTATGGTGTACTCATCCGATAGGGTGTCTTGGACACCGGTGCCGCTCCAGGAACAAGGTCAATTGTAAAATCAATGTCTCTCTTTGGAGGAAGTCCTGGAATCTCATCGGGAAAAACATCCATGAGTTCTTGCAATACATGATAGTCCTCCAACATAGGGGTTTCATTTTCATTGCCTCCAAAACATGGGCTGCATACAATTTACAACCTTTCCTGCATAACTTATTTATCTATGTTGTCTAAATATTCCTAACAGAAATCACCTTTGGAATGCCTCTTACAACCTTTTGGTTTCCTTCTTCATCCATGCATTCAAAATTCTTGCTATAACAAACAAGTGTAACTCTATGTGCTTCTAACCAGTCCATTCCAATGAGAATAGCATAGGAACCGAGTAGTGAAATATCCAGGTTTACTTAAGTGGATAGCCCATCCATGAATAATGGACATTTCTCTACCACTTAACTAAATTTCCTCTTGGTTCTGGTGGCTTGTTGAACTAACCATGATTTGCTATGCTTTAATTTCTTAAAAGCACAAATCTCAACAATTTTAGGAGTGATATAATTGTGAGTAGATCCAGGGTCAATCAAAACAGAAACAGATTGCTCAACAATCTTACCTTTGAATTCAATCACAGTTGATTGATGATCTTCCTAGTGGTCCTCTAGTGCTGCATAGATTCTAGGGATGTTCCTTGCCACTTGACCCACAGTTTCAGCTCCTTGGATGTTGTGAACTTGACTTACATTCCCATTTCGATGCGAACAGTTCCTAAGCATATGGTCTCCACATTCCCATTCTGATGCGGACGGTTCCTAAGCATATGGTCTCCTCCACATCCCCAACATTGAAGTGGATATCTTGGCTCTTTTGGATCTCTTGGCTTGTCTCCCATCATTATGGATGGCTTAGTCACACAACTTGTGATGGATTCCTTTGCTGATTTCGGAAGTGAGAGGGTTTGAAACCCTTCTTCCTTTGGTCGAACTTCTCATTCTTTTTGTCCTTTCATTCCTTATGGACATCATGTCTTCATTTTCTCTGGTCATAACAGTACTTGGCCTTCCTTATATCCTCTTACAAAGTTCAAGACTCATCAAACTCAATCTTATCTTTATATGACAAAGGTAATCCAGTCAAAAAATGCTGAATTTTAACTTTATCATCTCGAATAGACCTGACATACCCAGGAAAAATTTTAGGGGTGAAATTTCACAAATTGGCTATTTTTGGGTTTTTTTCAAAAAATAAATTCGCTATTTGGTCATTTTTAGTGTTTAATATCACCTATATTTAAATAAAATATGTTTTTTTATCATAATATTCTACAAAATTTACACATTTTAGTGTTAATTTTATGTTTCGTATTTAATATTTTCCTACCTATCTATAAACATTTTTTTTTCAATCCAAAACAATTGCCTAGAATACTATACTTAAGTATAATATTAGAATCCTTAAAAAATACCATGGACATACCTCAACAGTTCCAAGAATTTGTTTGCGTATTCTTCCATGGTCAGTTGTCCCAATCTCAGCTCATGGAACTCTTTAATATTTTCATCATAGTACCTGTCAAAGAGGTACTTCTTCTTGAAATATTTCTTGAACTGCTTCCGCACCATCTTTATTTCATTGATCTTCTTCACTTTCCTGAGGTGCTCCCACCACATATATGATCTTCCATTTAAGTTGAAAATTGCTACCCTTGCCTTCATATTTCCAGAGTAGTCTTGGACTTGGAAATAATTTCTCATCCCAAGAATCCAAGCTTCAATTTCTTAACCGGACTTTACCTCACCATCAAACATAGGAGGCTTTTCCTTCTAAAATTCCCCATGTGAACTATTCTGGTAATGCCTCTTTTTCTTATTCTTGTGAGATGAAGAGCTTGAACCCCCGATGGAGTCATATGATCCACTAGAAGACCTTTTTTTATAGATGATGGACCTCATGCGAGGATTTATTCTTGCACTATTCCCACTACTTTCTAGATTTTCTGTCCAATGCCCAGGGTTTATCTTCCTTTGGATGTCTATCAAACTCTATAGCATGGCTGCATTCAGCTAATTTTGCTCTTCCTGAGTTTTAATCATCATCTCATTGTCTTCTCTGTAAAGTTTCAATCCCACCCTTAGGATTCTCATCGTGGCTTCAATATCTGAGGGGGTCTCTTGATATCTTCTTCCATTGGATTTTGTATCATCATTCTCAACTCGTATATTCTCCCCCATGGAATCTTCCTCGAGCTCATAGTGATCATGTGCATCATTCATGGTGTTGATCCTCATGTCCCAACCAAGACCAACTTTTCCATGCTGCGCTAGGTGGAATGTTGCCTTTTGATGTAACTATGATTCTGCAAAATGCATTCATAAACACCATTGTTAGTTGCGTAATAATCTCAGAAATTCATAAATTACCCGTCGACTGTTCGTTGCAGTTTTCTTTCTGCAGCTATTTATTCCAAACAAAATTTTATGGTTTGCACAAGTTTTCCATAATGCGTCGGAACTAGATGTTCCCAAAAGGCGATAGGGTTGAAACTCGTAGCTCGGATACCACAATGTCACGTCCACTCCCTTCAGGGAGGGTGCCACTACACTAGTTTGATACCACTTTGTGACGTACCCATACACCTAACTGATATGCAAAATAAAATAAAAAATATTTATTTCTTCTTCTTTAAACACACTCATGGATCATGTAACATCCTAAATAATTCACTATGATGATTAGATTCTTTTGTAACAGTCGTTCCACCCTTAATAGAGTCTTTTCGCAGCTAGAAAATTCCTTTCTGCCCCTCACAGGACCTTTCCGACTTCTGCCTTTCGCCTTCCTCAATACGGCTTACGACAGGTGGAACCCCGTAAATCGCCCATTATTTTTCTTATCTTCCCACTTTCTGCTGCGGACATCAGGTAGCGAAAAGTTCAAATTACGATGGAGTCATTTATTATCCTTCCACCTTCTGCATTCCACTGCGAACTTCAAGTAGCGGAAACCTAAGACGCGTCATCGCCAATTGTTCACCTTCTGCTTTCTGCTTTCTGCCTTCCACGATGGACTCTGGATCACGAAAAAACCTGAAATATCTTATATTCATATTTCACTTTCCTCTTTCCGCCTTTCGCATTCCATAGACAAATTTCGGGTAGCAGAAAACCAACATTTTTCCTTATTTCTTTTTTTGTTTTATGATTTCCACCTCCCACCTTCTGCCTTCTGCAGGCAGAGTTCGGGATGCAGAAAACCAACATTTTTCCTTGTTCAAATTATCTTTCCGCCTCCCGCCTTCTGCCTTCCATAGGTGGATCTCGGGGTGCAGAACGATTAATTCATATGCATTATGACTCTGTAACCAGGCTTCTATCCTCCATAAACTTAAGCAAAATGCATTGGAAACCAAAAGGCATATGCAGATGTAAAATGCAGGAAAATATAACAGAAGTAACCTCTAATTGAATCTTTAGCAAGCATTCAACACATTCATAATAATTCCTAAACAAATACATTGCAGAATTAAAAAGAACTAGAGAATACTTATCTTGAAGATGAATTTGTCTCGCAACTAGCTATGTCGATGCAACGGGCCACCCAACGATAGTCCAATTGTGTTTATCAATCTCTCAACACAACTGCCACCCCCAATTTGGGCATGATTTCCATAAGGAACTAGGGAACAGCAGTCTCACACATAGCCATAACATATCAAACACAGCTAAGCCAACCTACAGTTGGGTTTATCAGGTTGTTCAGCTAAGCCAATACACAATTGGGTTTATCAGGCTGCATGTAGTGACTCACACATAGCTAATATTCACATTAAGGTCCATCCAAGCCAACTAAAAGTTGGATTTACCAGACTGTTCATCCAAGCCAACACACCGTTGGGTTTATCAGGCTGCTAAGCAAGTGATTCGTACATGGCCAAAATACACATCAAGACACATCCAAGAAAACTAACAATTAACTTTATCAAGTTTTTCAACCAAGCCAATTTATGATTGGTTTTATCAAGCTGCTAAGGCAGTGGAATGAAAGAATCACTAAGTTAGTGAGCTCATTCACAGAGCTAGGGATACCTACACAAGATATATCTATCCTAGCATCCATAATACCTACACACCCAACACAAGGAAGTATCCCCTTCTCTGCTACACACTCCCTCAGGCCATACCTTCCTTTCCAGTGCTCTTCAGGGTGTGCATAGAAGATTCACCAGCCACTCTTATATTTGTGTGAGGTTCCTCTCTTCACTAGGTTTATCAATCCAATTCGATGTCTCTTCCACTCTTAAGTCTTGCATATAGATTAGACCCAAACCAGGGTACACATAACAGCAAACCACAAGGTAACATAGCAAAACGGGATTCCACTTTGTAACACAGACAACCAGGGTTCCAGCCAAGGATGGATAAAACAAAACACTTTATAATGTGAAGCGAACTCCTCTACTCGCTCTTGTTGCATCTGCGGAATGAAAACTCTCTGCGTGAGGATAGGAATCGAAAGAATCGATGATTAAGCAAATGTTCTACGTGCATGAGGAAGAACGAATGATCAATGGTATGAAAAATGAATCCTTCTTGGTTGATTAAGGGTTAAGTAAATAATGAACTTGTGCACACATTTCCTAGGTGATTACTTGCCCCATAAGCAAGAATACGGGTTCCCTGAGGCTGCAGGTTTTCTCAGACATGACATCGAATTCCATGCCTCTCCCTACCCAAGGCATTAACTGCCTCAACCAATTTCTGGAAGAACTGAATGATTGAGTGCAGAGGACAAAAAAAGGTAGATGAGAGCTTGAGGGTTCTCCCATTGACATCTAGCCTCACCTATTGGCTCATGGTTTGAACAAATCCCCTCCCTATTCCTTGTGAAATCATGCCCCCATCTCTTTCGTTGCAGTGCATAGCTAGTTGTGGGTATTTTATTAAATTGCATATTTACATGATATCTTCAAAATATATTGTTCCTAACCAACACTATAACCATTGGCATCGATGTTGATCGTCGATACACAAAACACCAAATCAATGGCAGGGCCTTGGCCTTGATCTCCTCATCATGATTTAATAACAAATTTACGTTATGTACAATTTTTAATACCATGGGTTCAAAACCAGGGTGTTACCCTAGGAATGACAAGCATGCATCCAATTTTAAACTATCTACCGAGTCATCTAGATTCATGCCAATATATCTGAATTTGACTGAAAATTTATAAGTAACTTGAAGATAGTGGTGGATGATGTCATGGAAAGGAGAATTTCAATTTTTATAGAAGCAAAGGATGAGAAAATGGAGCAACTCATCACCCAAAATATATATAGAATAGTAAAAATAAATATGCAACTAATTCCATTTCACATCAAGAAGAATGGGCGTTAACTCTAAGTTCTCTTAGCCACTAGATAAATGGAAATGAAATGAGATGAAATATTAGCAACAATACCTTCGAGTTTTCTTGCTGACAAGAAGTGTGAATACTTATGTCATCATTTTATTCATAGGTGACTTAAACACCCACTAACCTGCAATCAAGGAAAGAAACCATGTTCAGATGTATATATAAATAAAATAAAATAAAAGTTAAATATAGACTATGCCAATCCCACTATCATTTATACCTCAAAAGAGAACTAGCAAATCCCCCAAAACTGTACAACTTTGTCCAAAATGCCCACTTGGAAGGCCGCTGTTTAAACAAAACAAAAAGAAATTGAAAACATGAAAATAGTAATTTACTCTACATGTCTATTGAATGCAGAGTCCCATAGATGTACAACAAATTAGTCAAGCACTTGCAATAAAAGTATAAATGGACAAAATGAAGAAAACAATGTGGTTTAGACCTTCCTTAATTTCTATACTGAGATATATATTACAATCACACTTTGTCTCTTAGGAGACAATTCACTAACGAAACAATGGACATACCTGAGAGAGAGAGAGAGAGAGAGATAGGTAGTTGTAGGGCAGAGTGAGATAAATACAGACCTTGAAGTATTAATCAAAATAGTCTATAAATGAGGATGAAATTTCAATCCCATTGCTGGAATAAATGACATTCTTTTAGGACAGTCATACATAAAGTAAATAAAAGCTCCTTTCAAATGTGCAGAGGAAGGAAGGAGCTTCCTGATTAGCAATTTATTAGGAATGGAAATAAAAACAAAAAATGGAATAAAACAAGTCTCATTCTAAGACTTCTAAGCCATAGTAAAACTTGTATTTTAATTCTAACATATCTGGTCCATAGTTTTTTCTCATATAATGAAAAATATCATAAAGAAAAAAAATACATAAGATGAAAAATAACTTTTCTTGACAAAATGTATATTCCTACCTAGACCTGTTTATAGCTCTCATTTCAACTTCAGCCATTTGTCTTTTAAATGTAAGGAAAGAATTTCTCATAATAAAGTTTGTATGGTCTGGGTTTAGCACTATTCAATGATATGTGTATGGTCTTAAAGAACCAATGTAAGGTCTACTCAAGATTTGGATGATAGAACTTTGTTAAGAAAAATGGGTGAATCAGTATGAGTACAAGTGAAGTATGCTCTCTAAACCAATAATTTTAAGCCTCTAAAGTTGGAAATGTAACAATCAAATGTAAAATATGAAGCATATATAAACATCAAACAAGCAAACAATTATACAAGATATAACAAATAACCTTTAAAAAAATCATCATTTTAAAGCATGGAAGGAATAACTTCAACTTACTTGCTCTTGCCTCTCCTCATGAAAATCCTTCAATACTAAATTGCAATTATTTTGTCTTTGCCTTGCTTTAAACTCATATATGTTGTCTGCATCATCAACTTTCATGAAATATTTGTTTTGATCATTGTCTCTAACATTATTTACACCAATATGTGCCTCATTATAACAACATCCATTGTGACAATAACATTTTTTTCCAATCCCTACATCATTTTCAACCCTGACACTACAAAAACTGTACAACAAACCTACTATGTACTTTAACCTTACATTTGTTGGAAGTAAGTTGTCATTGAGGTCAAAATGGCTGAATTGAAGTTATAGTTTATGTGCAAGTCATGAATGTATGCCATGTTTTTTATGATCAGACTTGATGACTATAGATGAACCCATGATTCAATAAATCAAAGAAGGATAGATCTTGAAATGTTGAGAGAAGGTTGTGGATAAGTAAAGAGCATGATAAAATTTGGAGACTAGTCCAAGACCTCATTAGATTAAGTAAAGTAGCATCCCTTACATACATATTTGAGAAAGGTTGACATTGTTTGAACAAGTTCAATGAGAAAAAGAAGTACCAAGTCATTAAAGATACCTATAAGCATATCTCTATATTGGATGCACGCACTTGCAAGCTTCTTCCTCTTACCCTCACGCTTGCGAGATTCTTCCTCTTCCTTGAGCTTTATCAACCTCGCATCCTCCTGCATTCGATAATATTCCATCTTTCTGCACAACTCTATTTCCTGTGTTAGAATTGCTCGGAGTTATACAAGCCTCTCTTCTCTTTCTAGCTTCAGTCTCTCAAACTCTTCTTGGCAACGGCCAACTACCCGACTCTGAAAGATTTTTTGCATTATCAAAAGAAACAAAAATAACTCAGTTGCAGTTCCAGGGAAAAATATATCCTGCTATAACAACCCTACATCAATCCCAAACCCAAAAAGGTCAAAATTTGCAAAACCCTACCTTATCGGTCTACATTCAGATAAGCCTATTCGTCTCCACAACATCTACAACATGTTGTTGTATTCTTTGTTTAATTGCTTGTTGCCAGTGCACGAGTATCATTATGGGGAAATATCATTTAGAACATAAAACCAAAAGATATTGACTGCTTAATTGCAAGAATTTTTATACACTAAAGCAAGCTACTCAGTTCCAAATTAATCAATTATCCAACAAATCTTGTAGGCTCATGAAATTGATTGAGCATCCAACTGGTGTATCACCAGAATATATCCATGTTAACCCAAGATCTATCAAGTGCCAAAAGGGATCCAGTCTCTTGAAGAAAAAAAATTGGTCATTTAAAATGGATCTAGGTTGGTTGTATTCTCACTCAACTCAGTAAAACTCGTAGCTCAGAACTTATACAAATATGGATATGTAAAAACAGAAGTTTCAATCTCTCTTTTTATCTCTCTATATAGTAGTTTTTATATTAAAAGTACATCTCTAACCTCTCTTTTTCATATATATAGGGATAATTATAGTTGGCTAAGATGGTATACATTACTAATATTTCTCTCTTTCATACATAGAGAGATATTTATATTACCGACAAATGATAACGTAAATATTTGATACATAATCAAAATTGAGCTAACATGTTGTTGTTGTTGTTCAAAAAATATTTCATGATCCACCAAGTGATTTTGATAGGCTACTTCAATAAGATGGGTTTCTTCTTCTCTTTTGTCCATTTCCAAATAATCCATAGGTTTTGCTAATTTTTGGAGTTTGCATTCCATTTCCTACATTTCCTTAAGATGCTCATTCAAAACCTGTTCAATAAGGGTCTACTTTGTGACCTTTTCCTGTAAAGTGAGAATAATCATAAAAGAATAATATCATTAGTATAAGAATTCCTCTACAACCATGGTAAAATTATATCACAGGTATAAGAATCCTTTGAAAAAATAAAAAAATAAAAACCTAACATTTGGAAACTTACTTAATAGAACTATGGCATATAAAGTACATAAGTAAATGTTGCATACCCCTTCAATGGCAGTATTTTTCCCTTTTTCCCTTTCCTTCTCTCAGCTTCTTAAAGGAAAGCTTGGGATTCTTCCAATTCCTTCTCTTCAATCTCCCTCTGAATTCTCTGCTCTTCTCTCTTTGTATACTCAGATGCAAGTCTTTTATGTTCCACTTCTTCTGTTATTCTTTGTTGCTTGAACCTCTTGGATTCTTCCTCTTGTTCCTTCACAAGACCAATGACAACAAACAAATTTATCACAAAACACTACCATATAGAATCTCCAATAAACTATGATATAAAAGGATTCCACACCAAAACAAACAAAAAATGGCAACATACCATTTCGATCATTTGGAGATATTGCTCCTCCTTGCGCCTCTCAATCAATAATTTGCGAGCTAGAAGATTTCTATGCTCTTTCTCTATGACCTCAAGCAATATTGGGAAGCGTTGAGTTGTTTTCGAGACTTTATCAATAGAAGGTAGTTGTATAATACTTCTAGCTTTGTTTAATCCTTTCAGAAGCATAGTCAAATGATTCCCAATCTTATCTAATTCAAGGTCCAGTGCAAATAAATCCACGGATTTGCTTATAATATACTCACTCCGAAAAATACTCCATGCACAGACGCAGAATCCTCAAAATTATTAGAGGCTATGATTATTATACAAAATAATGAGTCAAAAAATTCAATTACTTTACTAGACTTCCAAACTGTACAATTCCTTTTAAATGGTCACTCTTCAACTATACAAAATTGTACTTCATAGCATCCACACTAAGCCTCCCTATAACAGCAAAACGGAAACCAAAAAATGGCATCATCTTTTTCAAGGTCATGATTTCCATGGTTTAATACACTTGTGATACCTGGAACATGTAAGGGTTAACTTTAAAAAACAATTGAGAGTTCTTCTCTTAGCATACATAAGAGCCTCTTATACACTTTAACACCACAAGAGTAAGAAATATATCAATTTCTAGATTGTCACATCATATGCCATAAAATAGTAGAGACAAAACAAAGTAATAACTAAATTCCATCACATGTAAACTGTAAACTCTAAAAGAAGTTCACAATTACAAATCACAAGAGCGCCACAGAATATTTGAGAACATGAAACAAAGAGTAGTAATTAAATCCCATCACATGTTGTAACACTCTCAAAGTAGTTAGCCTTTCTATAGAAGGAATGTATTGCTCCAATTTCACTTCTGGGACAGGGGAAGCTGAACACAATTTGTCACTAAGCTTAGAGATCCTTCCTAGCAGTGGTTGAGCTTTTTCAACAAGATCTAAAGGGTGGAATTCATTTTCCAATAGATGATACAAATATTTCACTTCTTGTGGAGCATATGTCATGGTCCACCTTTGGAAACATGACATTTAAAGACATCATATACCCACATAAGTACATGTTGCCACTTCCTTTTTTTGAACCCAAAGACCCTTTAAATTCAACATGATTAAACTATATTCACATGGACTCAAATGCTAACTGAAATTTAATGGCAGCAGTCAATAAGCATAATGGAGGTACATAGAAAAAAATAGTTTGGAGTGAAGGAGCTTTTGTATATTTAAAAAAGAGGTGCAAAGGTGTATAACTATAGTATAAGCTATTAATAGAAGTATCTATAGTACACATTGTTCTGATATTGAACCACATTCTATTCAATTATAATCAAAATCATGGAGCATGTCAAAACACACAACTGTACAAGCAGATAAAGTGCATAGCAGAATAGGTATGCTCTGACTTCTCTGCAACTTAAGGTAAGGGCCAAGGAATTTCAGTTTCAACAATAAATGCTTAACAATATTTTTACCTATTACTTACAAATTCAGAAAGAAGTGTTGAGTGTGACAACTGCCAAAAAAAATAATGCCAGTACACATAATGGAAAAGAATTCAAATTAAGCATAAATTATAATACTATTATCCTTGAAATAAAAACAGAAAAAACTGTACAAATGTAAACATCTCACACAATGAAATATGTACCCATTTCATTAAAATACCCTACCACTTCTCTGGTATCCATTTTAGAGTCCAAACTAAATCCCAAAATACTGGCCATTCTCGAACTCCTTTCCTTCTCAGTCTCTAGTTCAAAATGGTGAGCCTCGTGTTTGGAATCATAGGGAATAATAGAAATGGCAGCCAACAATGCAGATGATGCCATCAGCTGCAAATCCTCCTGTGCCAAGTTTTTATTGTATCTTTTCTAGAGGATATAGAGATTGTGCCATGCATTGGCATGATACAAATAACTGTTGATGTATATGTAACTTCGGAATGTATTCTTCTATGTATCTTATGTATTGTAACCCGATGTTTATTCCGGGATGTTACTATTATGTATTTGAGTCATGTTGTCATGCCCCGATGTTCCGATTGGGAAGATTAATAATGTAACCAAGTCATATCAAGTCATTAGGTAAGTCCCCACAGTTTGGGGGCACTTGAGTTATTATACACTAATTAAGGTGTAGGCTCGAGTAGTAATTGTTAGGCCGAGCCTACGTGTGAAAATGCAATTCAAGTGAAAAGATGAATATAAATAGAGAGTGAGATTCTCTCTATTTATCACTTGTGAAATACATCACTTGCTCTCTCAAGTGTGGCACACTAGTGGAGAAGGAAATATACTGGGGCTAGAAGTCTACTGCTGTTGGGAGTGCATCTTACTGTTTTGGGGTTTCACATCTTGTGGTGAAACTATCTTAGAGGAAGTTGCGGGGTTTTCTCCATTTATGGTTTCCCCGATCAAAACTCTTTGTGTCTCTTGTCTCTTTTGATGTGCTTATGTTTTTGATGTGCTTGTTATTCTCTCAGTGAAAAGATCCTAACATAATGCTAGCTTAAATGTTGAAAAACTAACATGGTATCAAAGCTAACCTGAGAAGAAGACACTGTGCAGCTACAGAGACTATGGCTTCCTAGTTTGTGGACTTTTCTCCATAGATTTTCAGCAAAAGTAAGGTGGAATTACTCTCCTCCCTAGGGCGCATCTTTCTGTCGAAACAAAATTCAATTCTGAGGTTTTTCAGTTTTGGACCTGTCACTATGGTCGGAAATTAGGGCTTTTTGCAGAAGAGGAATTTTTTAGTGAGCCCAGGCCTGGATTGTTCTCCTCCCCAAAATCAAAGTTAGGAACAAATTTGAAGGCATTTGGGTGGACAGAACTCCGGAAAATCAAAACCCTAGTTGCTCCTGAACCAGCTCTGTGGGATTTCAGCTCAAGTTTCAGATCCGACATCTTGAACTTGGTAAGATCTAAAATATTTTGTATTTCCATTTGAGGTTCTTATTTAAAGATGTCTCATCATACCAAGCTTGATGAAAATCTTGAGGGAGCTGATAACTTTCGAGCTTGGAAGTATAGGATCTCCCTGGTCTTGGAGGAAAATGAATTAGACTCCTACATTCATGAGGAGGTTCCAGTTCCAGAGGGAGATGAGGCAAAGGCCTTACATAAGAAGAAGATGGTTATGGCAAAGAGGATCATTGCTTATTCTATCAAGGATCATCTCATCCCACAGGTGTCCTCTCTCAAGACACGTAAAGCTATGTTTGATGCCCTAACCAAATTGTTTGAAGGAAAGAACATCAATCGGAAGATGACCCTGAGGAACCAGCTAAAGAATGTGAAGATTCAGAATGCAGAAACTATCCAGTCATACTTCACAAGGGTTTCTCAAATCAAGGAACAATTAGAAGTTGTTGATGAAGAAGTGGAAAATGCAGAGATTGTCATGACTACTTTGAATGGCCTCCCTAGGACATGGGATGCCTTCATCCAAGGAATTTGTGCGAGAAAGAAGTTGGTCAAATTCAGCAGACTCTGGGAAGAGTGCTCTCAAGAAGAAGCTCGAATAGCAGCTCGAGAAGAGAAGATGGGCAATGAAGACCAAGCTCTTACGGTTCACTCCAAGCCTCACTCCAAGTCAAGCAAAAGGAGACCTCATGGCTCGAGAGGTAAGCAATCTCACAAAGATAATACTAGAAGAGATGTATATAGGATTATATGCTATACTTGTGATGAAGCAGGAAACTATGCAAGGAATTGTCCTAACAAACAGAAGATAGTGAAGAAGAGCAACAAAAGAAGACATCATGCTCATCCTACAGAGGATGATGAACCATCTAGAAATAAATCCAGATATGAAAGTGAAGATTCTTCAAGCGAGGATGAATATGTTCTGATATCAGCTCTCATACGTAACATTACTCATGGAAGTGATGATTGGCTCATAGACAATGGTGCTTCCAAACATATGACAGGATTCAAGGAATCTTTTGCAAGACTGTCAGAACATGAATCACCTCACAAGGTGAAACTAGGAGATGAATACCAATATCCAATAAAAGGTAGTGGGGAATCTTCATTCAAGCTAGACTCCGGTAAGTCTCTAACAATGAAAGAAGTATTGTTTGTGCCAGGACTGAAGAAGAACCTTCTATCCATTTCATCATTAGATGCAAAAGGAATGCAGGTGGCATTCGTAGATGGTCAAGTCATCATGTGGCCAAAAGTAAAGACTATCGATGACGCGGTGGTAATTGGAGAACAAGAAGGAGGCTTGTACAAATTGAAGGGCCATCTAGAACAAGCCTTGATCCATGACTCAGTAGAGCCAAATGAGCTTTGGCATAGAAGGCTTGTACATGTGCATTATAGAGCACTACCTATTGCAAGTAAAGCTGTCGAAGGTCTTCCAGAAATTCAAGCAAAACATGATGGGGTCTGCAAAGGATGTGTGAAAGGAAAGAACACGAAGAAGACATTTCCAAGCAGTGAAAGCAAAGCCAAAATCATTCTAGAAATCATCCACTCTAATGTATGCAGTCCTATGTCATCAAACTCACTTAGCGGGTATGCATACTATGTTTCTTTTATTGATGATTTTTCTAGAAAGACATGGATTTATTTTATGAAGAACAAAGATGAAGTATTCAGCAAGTTCAAGGAATTCAAAGCCTTGATTGAGAACCATACTGAAAAGAAGATCAATACCATTAGATCAGATAATGGTGGAGAATTCACTTCGAATGAATTCAAGGAGCTATGCAAATAATCAGGGATTAAGAGGGAGTTGTCCACTCCTTATAATCCACAACAGAATGGGGTTGCAGAACGAAAGAATAGAACTATCATGGAAGCTGCAAGAGCTATGCTTCATGATCAAGATCTACCTATGCATCTTTGGGCTGAAGCTGCCAGAACAGCGGTGTATGTACAAAACCGTACTCCACATAGAGTACTCGAGAACAAGACTCCTGAAGAAGTCTTCTCCGGCAAGAAACCAGAAGTCAGCCACCTCAGAATATTCGGCTATCCAGTATACATACATATTCCAAAAGAAAAGAGAACAAAATTAGATCCTTCAGGAAGGAAGGGAATATTTGTGGGATACTCAGAAAGCTCGAAGGCTTACAGAATCTACTTTCCAGGATACAAGAATATTGACATCAGTAGGTATGTGACATTTGATGAAGGCACAGCTTACACCAAATCTAGAAAGAGACCTGCTGAAGAACCTGAAGAAGCGGAAGCAGAAGTACCCAGGATCCGTGATACAATCATGAACGAAGAAGCTCAAGAAGAAGATCGAGAGTTCGAGGAACCACAAAGACCTGTAGATCCACCTCTAGAGAAGAATCCTCATAAGAGGAAACATGCTTGGGTACATGAACTTATCCAAGGTGCGGAAAGATATGGGGCTCCAGAAGAGAATCACAGAGAAAGAAAGAGGACCAGATCAAATTCCGGGTATGTAGCTTTACTATGTGATTTCATTGATAAAGAACCTTCCAGTTATGAAGAAGCGGCAGATCAGAAAGAATGGAAGGATGTGATGATCGAAGAATATCAATCGATCATGAAGAATGATGTTTGGGATGTTGTCCCAAGACCAAAAGGGAAGTCAGTCGTCACTTCCAAATGGATCTACAAGATCAAGCATGCTGCAAACGGTAGCATTGAAAAGTATAAGGCAAGATTTGTAGCTCGAGGATTCTCTCAGAAAGAGGGAGTAGACTATGAAGAAACCTTTGCACCTGTAGCCAGGTACACTTCCATCAGATCAGTACTTGCTCTGGCTACAATGGCGAAGTGGAAGATACACCAAATGGATGTCAAGACTGCCTTCTTGAATGGTGTAGTAGAAGAGGAAGTGTACATAGAACAGCCACTCGGTTTTGAGACACATGACAGAGAGTCTCATGTATGCAGATTGAAGAAAGCCCTGTATGGTTTGAAACAGGCACCCAAGACCTGGTACGGCAGGATTGACAGCTTTCTTTCTAGTTTGGGCTTTACCAAGAGTAAAGCAGATTCCAACCTTTACTACAAGGTTGAAGATGGCAACCCAGTGATGCTCCTACTGTATGTAGATGATCTATTTGTGACAGGCACAGATGGGTTGATTGCTGATACAAAGAGAAAGCTTGCTGCTGAGTTTGAGATGAAGGACTTGGGGATGATGCATTACTTTCTAGGTATGGAGGTGTGGCAGAGTACAGATGGGATCTTCCTTGGACAAGGGAAGTATGTAGTAGAGATCCTGAAGAGGTTTGGGATGATGGACTGCAAGGCTATGTCCACACCTATGGCATCGAACCTGAAGCTATTGAGTGATGCTTCATCAGATTCGGTTGATGCTACGATGTATCGTCAGATGATTGGGTCATTGATGTACCTGACGAACACGAGACCGGACATTTGCTTTGCTGTGAACACCTTGAGCCAGTACTTGACAGATCCGAGAAGTGTTCACTTGATTGCTGCAAAGCATATTCTGAGGTACCTGAAGGGTACAATTGATTATGGGCTCAAGTATGAAGCGAATCAAAAGATTAACTTGGAGGGTTATGTTGATTCAGATTGGGCAGGCAGTTCCATCGATAGGAAGAGTACTTCAGGATGTTGCTTCAGTATGGGATCAGGTGTGCTCTCTTGTTTTAGCAGGAAGCAATCTTGTGTGGCACTGAGTACAGCTGAAGTAGAGTATGTCGTAGCTTGTTCAGCTAGTTGTGAGGCAGTATGGCTATGGAAGCTACTGTCTAATATATTTGATCTCCAGTTGGATGCTACTTGTATACATTGTGACAACCAGAGTTACATGAAGTTGTCAGAGAATCCAGTGTTCCATGACAAGTCGAAGCATATCAAGATCAAGTATCACTATATCAGGGATATGGTGCAGAGAGGAGTAGTGAAGCTCTTGTATGTTGCGACGGAGGAACAGATAGCTGATGTGTTGATGAAGCCATTAGCCAGAGTGAAGTTTTAGTACTTCAGAGAGAGACTTGGTGTTCTCCAGATCGAGGCTTCCTCCCAGGGAAAGTGATGAGTCCCAAATCCATTCTGAAGAGGAGGTCAGATGTAAGGGCTGAGCCATTCTGTCATGGTGAGAGGATTCAGTTCCTTCCATGTCAGATATGAGTGCTAGAGATCCATAGCCATTCTGACGAGGAGGTCAGATGTAAGGGCTGAGCCATTCTGTCATGGTGAGAGGATTCAGTTCCTTCCATGTCAGATATGAGTGCTGAGATGCATAGCCATTCTGACGAGCAAGTCAGATGTAAGGGCTGAACAATTATGTTCATGGCTAAAGGATTAGGTTCCTCCCATGTCAGATGTGAGTGTTGGCCATTCTGTCGAGTAGGACAGATGTAAGGGCAATTGCCACTCTCAGGGAGAGTGGAGGTGCCTGGTCAGTTACCAGGTAGCTCAGTCTGGGACTGGGGTCCTTTCTGACGAGGGTGGAGGATTTGGTTCCTTCTAGGTCAGATGTGAGTGCATGCCATTCCGTCATAGTGAGAGGATTAAGTTCCTTCTATGGCCGATGTAAGTGCGGTCCATTCCGTCATAGTGAGAGGATTAAGTTCCTTCTATGGCCGATGTAAGTGCGGGCCATTCCGTCATGGTGAGAGGATTAAGTTCCTTCCATGGCCGATGTAAGTGCGGGCCATTTTTTCATGGTGAGAGGATTAATTTCCTTCCATGTCAGATGTAAGGGTAGGCTATTCTATCTTGGTGAGAGGATTCAGTTCCTTCCATGATAGATGTGAGTGCGGAGCCTTTCTGATGTGATTGTAGTTTACTACATGATCATATGTGAGTCCTGGGCATGCCTTTCTGATGAGTAGGTCAGATGTAAGTGTTGGGCGTGCCTTTCTGATGAGTAGGTCAGATATAAGTACTAGGCGAAGACCTACCTGTGGGCTAGCCCTACAACCAGCATGAAAGAAGGCTGGCTCTGTAGAACTTCCTATGACGAGATAGTACACACATGATGATGACCAGAGGAGATCCAGATCCAGTTATGATGACTTCGAGAGATCCAGATCGAGTGATGATCCAAATCCAGCAGTGATGATCCAGATCGAGAGATGATCCAGATCTAGTGATGATGATCCAGATCGAGTGATGATCCAGATCCAGTGATGATGTGCTATGATGATCCAGATCGAGTGATGATCCAGATCCCTTTCTATGACGATCCAGATCGAGAGATGATCCAGATCCAGTGATGATGTGCTATGATGATCCAGATCGAGTGATGATCCAGATCCCTTTCTATGACGATCCAGATCGAGAGATGATCCAGATCCAGATGACTTGAAGATGAAGATGACTTGAAGATGAAGATGACAAGAAGATGAAGATGATCCAGTTGATACAGAGAAGAAGACCAGTGCTAAAAATCATGTCGAAAGAATACCTTCCTAGTTAAGAGGGAGTGTTGATGTATATGTAACTTCGGAATGTATTCTTCTATGTATCTTATGTATTGTAACCCGATGTTTATTCCGGGATGTTACTATTATGTATTTGAGTCATGTTGTCATGACCCGATGTTCCGATCGGGAAGATTAATAATGTAACCAAGTCATATCAATTCATTAGGTAAGTCCCCACAGTTTCGGGGCACTTGAGTTATTATACACTAATTAAGGTGTAGGCTCAAGTAGTAATTGTTAGGTCAAGCCTACGTGTGAAAATGAAATTCAAGTGAACGGATGAATATAAATAGAGAGTGAGAGTCTCTCTATTTATCACTTGTGAAATACATCACTTGCTCTCTCAAGTGTGGTGCACTAGTGGAGAAGGAAATATACTGGGGGTAGAAGTCTACTATTGTTGGGAGTGCATCTTACTGTTTTGGGATTTCACATCTTGTGGTGAAACTATCTTAGAGGAAGTTGCGAGGTTTTCTCCATTTATGGTTTCCCCGATCAAAACTCTTTGTGTCTCTTGTCTCTTGTGATGTGCTTATGTTTTTGTTGTGCTTGTTATTCTCTCAGTGAAAAGATCCTAACATAATGCTAGCTTAAATGTTGAAAAACTAACAATAACTTTCTGATATCCATAATATATTTGTTGACTTTGAATAGTAAATTACCATCATTTGAGGTTTAGGTGTCTTCTTGACCATGCACATAAGGCCATGAATGTCTTTTATAGAGAAAAAATATTCCTCCACATCATATGCTATACATCTTAAGAAATACTATAAGGCAAAGGAAAAAGACAAGAAAATAAGCACACTAACCTTCTAGAGCTCAAGCTCAGTTGCAACCTTCAGTTGCTCAAACCTTGTATCAAGGTAAAGCTGCAAACTCTTGGGTAGAATCTGATCGAGCCTGTCTCTTTGATCCCTTTACTTATTCAAATTGACCAAGTGATTGTGTATTATTTCACAAAGTTGACAGAACTTTGTTGTCCGTTTATATTGCAAACATAACTGAAAGGCTCGAGGTGCAGTTATATGTCCTTCCAATTAGGATTGCAGTCATCCATACTAGAATGAAAAACTTATTCAACACTCTTTTTAAAAAGAAACTCAAAAACAAGTCTTTTAATTAGATCTTGATCTACTATACTTGACACATACCTTAAGAACCCACTAGGTGCCAAAACAGACCTGGTACATAACTATTTTGCTGTATGTTGTGGTCCAACGGGTCGGGGAACACTCAGGCATCCCAGATTTTGGTAGAGGACCCATTGGGGATATTTGGAATACCCCCAACATCCTTGAATATTGTTCTAGCCAGAAGGGTATGTCCCCTACTCATATGCAAGTATCCTAAAATAGGGGAATGGGTCCCCAAGGCATGGGGTCGAGTTACTATGATACATAGCTTCTAAGTTTTTATATAATGACAAAAGAAGAAACAGTTCTTTGGAGTTAAAGAGAAAGTTTGAATTTGTAGAATTGATGTACAACATGATAGGTAAGGCTGGTGATATGACATAATTTATTATCCCTTAACAGCTAATATAGGTAAAACTTGACAAGGTGTAATAAAAGCTGGCAAAGCAAAGCTATCAATAAAACCTTGACCACAATTTATGGAGGGCAGATAGGAGCAACTCTCATACACATAAAGCATTATATATTATGTTATAAATTGAGTTAAAGGATTAACTAATAGCAATTGGGAAGAGAAGGGAATACGAGCAAAAAATGTTGCAGGAGCCCATGTATATAATGTTAAGAAGTCGATCTTGGGACTCACAAGGAGACAGGTAGGAAATGCAAACTCGATTTTTCCCTTGTGATCTGCTCCTTTTGATTTTAGTCAAAGAGAGGTCTTGGAGACTATAAAGAACCTCCTTTCACAAAAGAACATTGTTTCATCAAGGTTCTTATTTGGAATTCTAATAACTTCCATCATCCTCAATGCTTTTAATTCATGTAGGAGCAACCTTGAGAGGAGGATAGGAATATAGTTTGAACAGGTCTCTATAGAGGATCTACGTGTTCCTAGATATTCCTATAACGTTGAAAACCTCTATGATATTGATTGTGCCCAACAGATTTTTCAACATTGTTTGTACTTTGATCAGCAAGCTCTTGAATCTGTTCAATAGGGAATTGAAGAGGGGGATTTCATTGTCTCACCCTCCCTCACTCCCTTGACAAATATTGGGAAGCTTGTGGATTATTTTCTTGCAGATGTGGCTCCATATGTGAATCTCATGCCTGACCAAATCTCAAAGGTAAATGCTCCAAATTGGGTTTCTCCAGCAAAAACCAATGCATCAATTTCACTTTCAAACCATAAGCATATTTAGTAAATACTGAAAAATGCATTGGGAAGAGAAGAAGAAAGAGTACAATTTCATCAAGCTACATGCAAATAACATCTATGGACCTTCCAAATTGGAGAACCAAAACATTTTCCAATGTATCGCTGATGATCTTGTCAACATCATTTTTGTATCGAAAAAAGAGTCAAATTTCCCTCTCCTCCCCTACACATAAGCAAATCAAAACAATATATCCTATCAATATTAATGCAATAGTAACTCATGAGACAAGTCAATCAGTTGTATAGCATACAATACAAAAAATTCCTAAGAAGAAAACATATAAGCTATGAGGATAACCATTATAGTGTGATCTCTCGACTTTCAGAATCTTGAATCTCATCCTTGACTATATAAAATGGATCTTGAGCTATAGACATTTTATTCACTTTATTATGACACTACATCAACTTCAACATAAACAACAATCAATCATTCTTTTTTTTCTTTTTTCTTCTTTTCAAGATTAAATTTGTGACTACATGTATGTTTTCCTTTGAGTAGCTCAAACACATGAAACTTGTCCAAATTTCTTTATCAAAATTACATATTCCATAGTTTTCAAGCATTCACAAATATAGTCATAATGGAAATTAATTAGAGGGACTAATAATTACTAAATAAAATTCATGCAGATTTATTCATTAATACAAAGAAGGATTTTCCAACAAAGAAATCCCATTTGTCTAACCTAACATCATCAAACTTGAAAAGGTTTAAAAACATTTTCAAGTTTAGAAACCTTTTCAAGGTTTAAAGGTTTAAAAGGTTTAGAAAAAATTGATGCAAAAGCACATATTTGATAGTCCAATGGTCTCTTCAAGCTGAATTTTTTTTCTATGGAATTTTTATGAAGCCAGATCCCCTCATCTCTTCATGTTGCTTAAGTTCAACCTAGACACTATCCTATGCAATGAAAGGAGTTATACTGCTAATAGACCCATTGAAGCCAATGGGAAACAATTCCATGTGGGCCAGTGGTGGATCTGCAGAACCAATGTTTGATCACCAAACATGGACATGGATTTAAGAGAGAACTAGTGGGATGAGAATGTTTCCAATTGGAGAATAGATAATGTTAGATTTTTAACATTAAGCTAGCATAACATTAGGATCTTAACTGAGAGAACAACGCAATCAAACACAAGAGAAAATGAACACAGTGTTTTTCCTCGGGAAACCATAAATGGAGAAAACCTCGCAACTTCCTTAGAGATAGAATCAGCACCAAAAGTGAAACCCAAAAATAGTAAGATGATCTCTCGACAGTAGTAACCTCTTTCTTCCTTGCCCCAGTGTCTTACTCTTTCTCAGTTATGCGCTACAACTGAGTGAGAGTGAGTGTGTGATAAATAGAGATGCTAGCTCTCTATTTATACTAATTCTCGGCCTGACTAAACCCAACTAGGGCCGACTTCACTAGGTGAGTCTAATAACCCTAGTGCCCCAGAACTGTGGGGACTTTAACCCTTAGACAATAGGAGGGTTACCCACCTTGACTTAACATGACTTGCTTACATTATAGAAACTCCCGATACGAACCTCGGGGCATGACATGACTCAAGTACATTACAAATACATCTTGAAATAAAAATTGGGTTACAATACATAATAAATACAAGTGAATACATTCTGAAGTTACAATTACATCAACACTACCTCTTAACTAGGAAGGTATTCTCTCGACACAATTTATCAGCACAAGTCTTCTTCTCTGTATCATCTGGATCATCATCGCATCCTCGTCATCTTCACCTTCAAGTCATATATGCCTTCAAGTCACCTTCATCTTCAAGTCATCTTTTACCTGGATCTGGATCATCACTCGATCTGGATCATCATCACTAGATCATCACCACTGGATCATCATCTCTGGATCTGAATCATCCCTTGATCTGGATCATCTCTATTGGATCATCGTCACTGGATCTTCACGGGTGCTATCTCATGATTCTTCTCATCACAGGAAGTTCTACAGAGCCAGCCCTTTTTCATGTTGGTTGTAGGCCTAGACTCCATGTAGGTCTTCTTCAGCGCTTATATCTGACCCTAAGTCATAATGGCCCACCTAGCACTTACATTTGATCATGTAGGAACCAATCCTATAATCATATCAGAAAGGCACACCCAGCACTCACATCTGACCATGTGGGAACACCTCCCACAACCCTATCAGAAAGGCCTAGCACTCACATCTGTCAACCAATGTCAGAAAGGCTTCAGCACTTACACTTGACCATGCGAGGAACCAATCCTCCATGCTAAAAGGCTCTGCACTTACATCTGACAACCAATGTCAGAAGGGCTCAGCACTTATATTCAACCATGCAAGGAACCAATCCTTCATGCTGAAAGGGATCTACACTTACATCTGACAACCAATGTCAGAAGGGCATGCACTCACGTCTGATCTTGTAGGAACCAATCCTACAGTCATATTAGAATGGCCCCCAGTCCCAGACTGAGCTACCTGGTAACTGACCAGGCAACTCCATTCCAAGAATGGCATTCAGCGCTTACTTCTGATCATGTAGGAACCAATCCTATAGTCACATCAGAATGGCTCAGCACTCATATCTGACTTGGAAAGAACCAATCCTCTCACCATGACAGAATAGCTCAGCCCTTACATCTAACCATGGAAGGAACCAATCCTCTCACCATGTCATAATGTCTCTGGGTCTCATCATTTCCCTTTGGAGGAAACCTCAATCTGGAGAACACCAAGCTTCTCCCTAAAGTACTCGAACTTCAACCTAGTCAATGGCTTTGTCAACACATCAGCCATTTGTTCCTCTGTCGCAACATACTGGGGCTTCATTGCTCCCCTATGCACCATATCCCTGATATAGTGATACTTGATCTCGATATGCTTTGACTTGTCATGGAACACTGGATTCTCTCACAACTTTACGCAAATCTGGTTGTCACAATGTATATAAGTAGCATCCATCTGGAGATCAAATAAATCAGACAGTAGCTTTCACAGCCATACTGCCTCACAACTAGCTAAACAAGCTGCGGCATACTCTGCTTCAGTTGTACTCAGTGCCACAATGGATTGCTTCCTGCTAAACCAAAAGATCACACATGATCCCACACTGAAGAAACACCCTGAAGTGCTCTTCCTATCAATGGCATTTCTTGCCCAATCTGAATCAACATAACCCTCCAGGTTAATCTTTTGATTCGCCTTGTACTTAAGCCCATAATGAATTGTACCCCTTAGGTACCTTCGAATATGCTTTGCAGCAATCAAGTGAACATGTCTCGGATCTGTCAAGAACTGGATCAAGGTGTTCATAGCAAAGCAAATGTCTGGCCTTGTGTTCATCAAATACATCAAGGACCCAATCATCTAACGATAAATTGTAGCATCAACCACCTCTAATGAAGTATCACTCAATGGCTTCAGGTTCGATACCATAGGTGTGGTCATGGCCTTGCAGTCCATCATCCCAAACCTCTTCAATATATCTACTACATACTTCCCTTGTCCGAGGGAGATTCCATCCGCATTCTGCCACACCTCCATGCCTAGAAAATAATGCATCATACCCAAGTCCTTCATTTCGAACTCGGAAGCAAGCTTTCTCTTCGTATCAGTAATCAACCCATCCAAGCCTGTTACAAACAGATCATCTACATATAGTAGTAGTATCACTAGGTTGCCATCTTCAACCTTGTAGTAAAGGTTGGAATCTGCTTTACTTTTGGTAAATCCCAAACTGGATAGAAAGCTATCCATTCTATCGTACCATGTCCTAGGTGCCTGTTTCAAACCGTACAAGGATTTCTTCAATCTGCACACATGAGACTCCCTTTCATGTGTCTCGAAATTAAGTGGTTGTTCGACATACACTTCTTCTTCCACTACACCATTCAAGAAAGCAGTCTTGACATCCATTTGGTGTATCTACCATTTCATCACTACAGCCAAAGCAAGTGCTGATTTGATGGAAGTGTATCTGCCTACAGGTGCAAAGGTTTCTTCATAGTCTATTCCTTCTTTCTGTGAGAAACCACGAGCCACGAATCTTGCCTTATATTTCTCTATGCTACCATCTGCAGCATGCTTGATCTTGTAGATCCATTTGGAAGTTACAACTGACTTCCCTTCTGGTCTTGGAACAACATACTAAACATCATTATTCATGACCGATTGATACTCTTCGATCATAGCATCCTTCCATTCTTTCCATTTTGTCGCTTCTTCATAATTGGAAGGTTCTTCATTAATAAAGTCACATAGTAAAGCTACATATCCGAAGCAAGATCTGGTTCTCTTTCTTTCTCTGTGATTCTCTTCTGGAGCTCCATATCTTTCCGCACGTTGGATAATTTCTCATACCCAAGCAGGTTTCTTCTTGTGAGGATTCTTATCTTGAGGTGGATCTATAGGTATTTGTGGTTCTTCAAATTCTTGATCTTCTTCTTGAATTTCTTCGTTCATGGTTGTATCATGAATTATGGGTGCTTCTGCTTCTTCAGGATCTTCAGCAGGTCTCTTTCTGGATTTGTTGTAAGCTGTGTCTTCGTCAAATCTCACATACCTGTTGATGTCGATCTTCTTGAATCCTGGGAAGTATATTTTGTAATCCTTCGAGCTTTTAGAGTATCTCACAAATATACCTTTCTTTCCTGAAGGATCTAGTTTCGGTTTCTTCTCATTTGGAATGTGTATGTACACTGGAAATCCGAATATTCTGAGATGGCTGACTTCTAGTTTCTTGCTGGAAAAGACTTCTTTAGGTGTCTTTTTCTCGAGTACTCTGTGTGGAGTACGGTTCTGTACATACATCGTTGTTCTGGCAGCTTCTGCCCATAGATGCATGGGAATATCTTGATCATGAAGCATTGCACTTGCAGCTTCCATGATAGTTCTATTCTTCCTCTCTGCAACTCCCTCTTAATCCATAATTCTTTGCATAAGTCTTTGAATTCATTTGATGTGAATTCTCCACCATTATCTGATCGAAAGGTCTTGATATTCTTTTCTGTGTGGTTCTCGATCAAGGCTTTGAATTCCTTGAAGTTTCTGAAAACTTCATCTTTGTTCTTCATCAAGTAAATCCATGTCTTCCTAGAAAAGTCATCATTGAAAGAAAGATAGTATACATACCCGCTTAGTGAACTTGATGACATTGGTCCGCATACATCAGAGTGGATGATTTCCAAGATTCCTTTTGCCTTGCTCTCACTACTTGGAAATGTCTTCTTTGTATTATTTCCTTTCGTACATACTTTGCAGACCCCTTCATGTTTTGCTTGAATTTCTGGAAGACCTTCAACAGCTTTGCTTGCAAGTGGTAGTGCTATGTAATGCAAATGTGCAAGCCTTTTGTGCCAAAGTTAATTTGGCTCTACTATGTCATGGACCAAAGCTTGTTATGGATGGCCCTTCAATTTGTATAATCCTCCTTCTTGTTCTCCAATCACTATTGCATCGTCAATAGTCTTTCCTCTTGACCACATGTGGACTTGGCCATCTACAAATGAAACCCTCGTGCCTTTTGCATCCAGTGCCAATATGGATAGAAGATTCTTCTTTAGTCCTGGTACAAATAATACATCCTTCATTTCCATAGACTTTCCAGAGTCTAGATTGTAGGAGGATTCACCACTACCTTTTATGGGATATTGGTAGTCATCCCCAAGTTTCACCTTATGGGGTGAATTATGTTCAGATAGTTTCTCAAAGGATTCCTTGAAACCTATCATGTGTTTGGAAGCCCCACTATCAATAAGCCAATATTTGCTTCCATGAGTGATAGATCCCGTGAGAGCAGAGATAAGAACATATTCATCTTCACTCAAAGAGTCTCCACTTTTTTGTTTTACTCTCTTCCTGGGAGGATCATCATCCTCAGCAGTGTGAGCATGATGTCTTCTTTTGGAGTTCTTCTTCTTCTTGGATCCATTCTTATTCATGGGATAATTTCTAGAAAATTGTCCTATTTCATCGTATGTATAACATTTGAGTTTGGATGGATCCCTTCTTACGAGAATTTTTTTCTGATGAGAATGCTTACCTTGATGATGATGATTTTCCCTTCTTCCCTTCTTGGAGTGTACTATGAGAGCTTGATCTTCATTCCCATATTTTCTTCTCAAGCTGCTATCCGAGCTTCTTCTTGTGAACGTTCTTCCCACATTCTACTGAACTTGAATAACTTCTTCCTAGCACAGATTCCTTGGATGAAAGAATCCCATGACCTAGGGAGGCCATTCAAAGTTGTCATCACAATTTCTGCATTCTCCACTTCTTCATCTACTACTTCCAGTTGTTCTTTGATCTGGGAGACCCTTGTGAAGTATTACTGGATGGTCTCTTCATTTTGTATCTTTACATTCTTCAACTGGTTCCTTAGAGTCATCTTCCGATTGATGTTCTTCCCTTCAAACAATTTGGTTAGGGCATCAAACATGGATTTAGGTGTCTTGATGGAGGACACCTGTGGTATGAGGTGATCTTTGATAGAATTAGAAATGATCTCTTTGCCATAACCAACTTCTTCTTATGTAAGGCCTTGGCCTCATCTCCCTCTGGAACTGGAACCTCCTCACTAATGTAGGAGTCCAACTTGTTTTCTTCTAGGACCAGGGAGATCCTATACTTCAAGGCTCGGAATTTATTAGCTCCGTCAAGCTTTTCATTAATCTTGGTATGATGAGACATCTTAACTGAGAACCACAAATGGAAATACAAAATATTTAGATCTTACCAGGTTAAGATGTCGGATCTGATCTTGGAGCTAAAATCCTATAGTGTTGGTTCAGGAGCAGATTAGGGTTTTGTTTTTCCAGCGTTCTGTCCAACCAAATGCTTTGAATTTGATCCCTAACTTCAATTTTGGGGAGGAGATCAATCCAGGCCTGGGCTCATTGAAAAATTCCACTTCTATGAAAAGCCCTAATTTTTAGCAGTAGTGTCGGGTCCTAAACTGAAAAACCTCAGAATTGGATTCTGCTTCGACAAAAAGATGCACCCTAGGGAGGAGAGGTATTCCACCCTAATTTTTCTGAAAATCTATGGAGAGAGATCCACAAAGTAGGAAGCCCTAGTTCCCGCAGCTGCACAGTGTCTTCTTCTCAGGTTAGCTCTGATACCATGTTAGATTTTTAACATTAAGATAGCATAACATTAGGATCTTTAACTGAGAGAACAACAAGCACAGCAATCAAACACAAGAGACAATGAACACAGTGTTTTTCCTCGGGGAAACCATAAATGGATAAAACCCCACAACTTCCTCAGAGATAGAATCAGCACCAAAATTGAAACCCAAAAATAGTAAGATGATCTCCCGACAGCAGTAACCTCTTTCTTCCTTGCCCCAGTGTCTTTCTCTTCCTCAGCTATTCTCTACAACTGAGTGTGAGTGAGTGTGTGATAAATAGAGAGGCTATCTCTCTATTTATACTAATTCCCAACTTGACTAAACCCAACTAGGGCCAACTTCACTAGGTGAGTCTAATAACCCTAGTGCCCCAGAATTGTGGGGACTTTAACCCTTAGACAATAGGAGGGTTACCCACCTTGACTTAACATGACTTGTTTACATTATAGAAGCTCTTGATAGGAACCTTGAGGCATGACATGACTCAAGTAAATTACAAATACATCCCAGAATAAACATCGGGTTATAATACATAAGAAATACAAGTGAATACATTCTGAAGTTACAATTACATCAACAGATACTAATACAACAAAAATATTTACAATTATAAACAACGAACAACCAACCCTAGTTCATAAAGAAAATGGAAAATATATCCAAATTGAGCATAAAATTTAGTGGGAAAAAGAGAAAAATTGTGTAGTTGTGGATCATTTCCTGTTTGGGAAGTTTATGGAGGCATGGACAAACTTCAAAAGTTTATGGATTTGAGTTCCTACTCTAATAAGTAGAATTGATAAACAATCCCATGAATTTATGGGTTATAACAGTGAGATCTGACATCATGGTCTAAAATATTTTCCAAAAAAAGGAAAAAACACTCATGAAAGTGATTAAAAAGTGCTACAAAAAATATGTTGTAAGCAATAAAGCCTTGCTTTATGATGGAATGCTTGCTTTCTACAATGTATTTGAAGTTGTAGGTGAGTGATCGAGTCACTTTGTAATAGAAAACACAATAAACAACCAATGATTCCTGACGATATTGTAAGCAACTCCAAGAACCAAATCACTAAATTCAACAAACTAAACCCTTTTTCCCAAACCGATTTGTCTTTGCACCTGCACAGATTCCATTTTTGTACTAAGAGTATCAAGGAGCTTACAACCCAAAATTCTCCTTTCTCATTAACCCTCACATTGTTGATATGCCTTGGAAGTAGTGCTAAGATACCTATTATGCCTTATTTGGGGTATTTAAATCAATAACTATTCAGCCTGCATATAAGATAAGTTTCAGGATTAATGTGTTTTTTCTTCAAAATCTATCACTGCCCAAAAATTGAAAACAACTACACATCATATATGTTAAATAATAAATCGCTAAAGCATCAAATAATAGCCAACCTTCCAATAAAATTGTCACTGAAGACAAAAAATTATCCATCTTTACTCGGAGACACCCCATTCAGAAACTGAACATTACTAAGAAGCAAGCTAGCTTACTTGGTTTGTGGGTTGTATTTTAATTTTATGGTTGATGTCATGCAAAATTGGTCGCTAAGGAAAAACCCTTCGCAAAATGAAACTATCATTATTTCGCGGAAATTATTTGTATCCTTGTGCATGTGTGCATTATCTTGCTGCATAATCATAACACTATGTAGCACTTATTAGGTTAATCCCTCCTGGAAACATTCCGAAGAATTAGTAATGGCCTCGTACTACAGATTTGGTTTTTTTTAAGAGTACAAACCTTGTGGGATAACATCTCAAACCTATGTTGTAATTGTGTAACAATGATAATGAGATGGTTCTTAGGAATATTGATCACATATTTTTTTCTTCGAGGATGCATAAAGGAACATATGGATTGACTTTGTCACATTTCTATCCATTGGATTTCAAGAAGTTGGTGTCCCATCATAGTCAATGGAGCTCATATAAAAATAGTGGTACTATGTTGTGTTTTGAATAGGTTCATGTTAATATATATCCGTTCTATTTATAGATTATTAAGAATCGAGAGGGATTAAAAAGATGTTGAAGTAGAAATTTATCTATACTTAAAATATCTAGGTTCATAGATATCTACTTAAACTATAAACACATATGGTCGCACTCCCTACAAAAATGTTAGACCATATTCATTATTAAAAGCCGAGAGGAATTAAAAAGATGTTGAAGTAGAAAGTCATATATACTTAAAAGATAGACTATAGACACATCTAGCCATTCTCCCTACAAATATGTTAAAGCATATTGAACTTGTAATGGATCTATGTTATTCCTTTTAATGGATTGACTAGAATTAAAGTTTGAAGTGAAATACAAAAAACATATTAGCAAAAACATTGTGATGTGGTTTTCAATGAACCTACATCTACTTAGGTTGTAGATACACCTTTCTACATTTTATACAAATATATTAGAGTATGGCTTGGCCATCTAATTTCTCTAGTGTCCAAAAGGATTACCTGAATCAAGGTCTCAAGTGATATATGCAAAATCTATTGGCTTCTTCGTTTGGTAGAAACAGTCTAATGTTATGGTTTTCAATGAATCTAGGCCTATGATGCATACATTGGAGACAATGCATAAGAATACAGATTGTCAAGTTAGGGATTCCCACAATCTTTGTGTTATACCAAAATCTCGTCATCCTCATGTTATGAGATAGGTATTCCCTTGACTGCTTGAATCCCTCAAAGTTTTCCCTAGAGAAATAAAGGAATAAATTAACCCCTTGCAATTTTCCCTCTTTTGAGCTGGTAACACTCTTTCCCCATTGACCAAAAGTGTTACCCAAGAAGCAAAGAGCCAGCACCACCTCTGATACATGAGAAAAGATAGGTGCCATCACTCTTTCCCTTACTGCCAAAAGCAGAGCCCCCTTATCACCACCTGTTTGCTTCTTTGGAAAAGCGGTGCTCGAGTTTTGAATGCAAAATGAGAAGCTTCGAGAGGATTCTCGAAGCTTGCCTATTTGGAGCCTCATCCCTATGGTTTAGGGCCAGCTAGAGCTCGATATCCTACCTTTTAGGATCTAATATCCAACCCACCCATGAGATCCTCAACCATACCTATCCTCCCATGCCTTTAAATACTAGCTCACCCCCCATGGGCAAGAGGAGGAAAAATTGTGTTTCATACCCAAGCTCTATCAAAAGCATTCTTGAGTCTTCGGAGGAAAGGTGAAGTTAGAGGAAATTAGCCATTGGAAGGAACTCTCAACACCAAGGCATGAAGGTTGTAGTCTCTCCAACCATTTATTAATAAAGAATATCTTTTCTTTCCCATATTTACGGTTTCATGTGTTTATATTGCTTGATTCCTTGGTCACAAGCATAGATCTAGTTGATTATATTGTATGCTATCATGTTTTCTTTGTTGTCTTCCATCTTTTACAGGTTCTTCTGCTAGGATAGTGAGGAAAACCTTTGAGAGAAACATCATGGAATTCCATTCAAGTGATTAACCAAATCTAGGGAGAGTCTAGCATTCTGTGTTTGTGTTTTGTTCTAGATCTGAACCATTCAGACTAGGGAACCAGCTCTTGTCTATAGGAGGTGTGTATTTCCGGCTAACACTTTGTACTACATTACTGATTACTCTTTAAATAAACTATCCCATTGATTTATTTATCGTGTCTCATGTCTAATTGTGTTGGTGTCTAAACCCCCTCTCCCAAAATATGACACTATTTCACTTACATATTTGTGTGTTCACTGAAAGAAGACACAAACTTATTTATGTGATTGGGTGTCAATGGCATATTGAATGATGAAAACATTGAGGACTTAAATAACTCTAATTTCAAGGGTGACTTGCACAAAATAATTAGCAACACTAGAGGTACTTGTTGACGGTCTATGCTCTTTTGGGAAATCTATCAAAATAAATAATGTGTTGTAATTGTGCAAAGTAAGGCCCTAAAGGAATTCATAGATGAGATGGAAAAAATTAGCAATGTTAGGACTAGTCGTGACATAAATGTCCAACCTCAATCATGATCATTCACGATTTCTTTCAATAGCCACTTTTTATATCTACTTACACACTCAAACCCATGTTGCAATCCTCTAATACAATATTATGACTTTTACTTTTTCAAGTGTTTTGTGCAGAAATTTCTCAAAGGTATGGCTTTAGCAAACAATGAGATCTAGCAGTTACCATCAACATTTTAAGTTTTTCATATTTACAAGAAACATAAGTTAAACATTTTTATGGAGAATAGTCGTTGATTGAAATGGTAACAACCAACATAGATTCCTCTCAAATAGGATACTTGGTGTCCCTTTAAAGAAAAAATAGTGCATGAAGTTATATTGGTATCTGAGAGCATAGACACTTACATATCCTATTTAAAACATTCAGAGTCTAGCTTTGAACTGTCAATTCATGGGAATTTTGACATGATGCCCAAAAGGAATGAACAAAACTAGAAACAAACCCACATTTTGTAGACATGCCAACTAGAGAAATACCCACAAAATTATATGAATCAAATCCATATTTTATGGTGAGGATATGAAATTTCTTACCTTGATCATAAGTTGTGATGTTTGCACAAATCAGAAACACTGTCGATAAAGTAAAAGCATTCAACCTCATCCCCGTCATCAATGTTTTCCAATGCATCTTGAGAGCCTCTTCATCGTTCCCATTCAGAGCATAGCCTGCAATCATATCACTCCAAAAAACCACATTCCATTCAAGCATATTGTCAAACACTTTCCTTGCATCCTCAACAACCCTGCATTTGGCATACATATCAACAAGGGCACTTCCCACAAAGATATCTAAATCAAATCTTGTCTTGAGAAGACCAGCATGGACTTGTATCCCCTCTTCCAATGCCACAATTATAGTGATTATCTTGACCACACTTGCGAACGTGAGTTCGTTCAACCACATTCCTTTTCTTTGCATATGTACAAACAGATTCAAGGCTTTCTCTGTAGGCACACTCTGTACTAGTTATCTGGCACCAACAGGATCCTATCTAGGTAATTTGAGAAGGAAATCTCAATGAATTTCGGATATTCCTCCATGAATGAACTCAGGAAGAGGTAGGTCGGTAGTTTAGGTTCGAGTTGGAGGTGTTTACATGTTGCATTATGATTGTATACAATAAAACATATTTTTATTGTATACCATATGGATATTTTTATTTTGTTTATTTTTTTTATATTGGTATGTGTGATATTATATTTTATATGTGTATGTGTATTTATATTATATATTTCATTTGTTTTTATATTGTTTTGTGTTATATTATATGTTTTAATGTGTGTGTGTGTGTGTGTGTCCATTGGGCGTAGCTCGGGTGGTTGGGAGATTTGGTTATTGCGCTCCCCACCTGGGTTCGAATCTCGTCGGGGACATTTGCTCCTTGGGAGCCCTTGTATGCAATGAATTATTAGGCTAGTGATCCATTTATCATGATTAATGATGCCCAAGTTCATGTATACTTTCCTAGCGAGTATAAGATATTTTCCCAAGTGGACGTAGCCATGGTGTAAAATTGGGCTTCCATGTATGTATGTATGTATGTATGTATGTATGTATGTATGTATGTATGTATGATCCATATATATACATACATATGTATGTATGTGTGTGTGTGTGTGTGATTTATAATTTATATATGGTATGTTTTGTAATTATATAGTATGTAATAAAGGTGTTGTTTCCCCTAGTATTTTTTTCTTTGTCTCCTTTTTCAAAACCTTTCCATGTTTTGGCAAAAGTAGCTAGTTGGGCCTGTGTAGGTGAGGGACAAGGACAAGGCACAAGAATAGGAACTATTGGTTGAGCCAAGGTTAATACCAAATGAGGAGTTTCAAAACCTGTTAACACCCAAAAAGGGTTCAATACCTCATCTACCCCATCACATGGATCATTTGTCCGTTTTCATACCATATTTCCATCAAAAACCCATAAAACCATCTAAAAAGCCTCCAAAAGGCTTAAAATGCCTCCAAAAGGCCATAAAACCCCCTTTTCCTCCAAAAAATATCCAAAATTCCTCCAAAAAGGCAAAAATCTCCAAAAAAAGAAGAAAAAATATAAAATAATGAGGAAAAGGAGGAAAAAACCCTAAACAGCTGAAACCATAACCCTAAACCGGCACTCCACCACTATAAATAAGTGATGGAGACCCCTTATTTCAAATCCACAATCACAAGTATCCTGCCTCTGCCAAAATTGCTCTTGAAACCCTAGCTCACATTTGAGCTACTTTCACCGTGAGAGCCCCTTTTGGCCCATTTCCACCATTGGAGAAAGAGAAGGAGTAGCTGGAGCTCGGAGCAACCTCTCGGATCAGCGCAACGGGCTTCACCAACCTCCACATTGGAGGTCAGATCAATAAAAAAAACCATTCTTTACTTTTTGCTGTTTTGCTTCATGAACATGTTTAGATTAATTTTTATTACTATTTAGCATCTTTTATTTCACATATTATTGAACTGCTACTAAGGAATCCATTCTCCTTAGTAGGTGCTCATTCGCACAAGCTAGGGGTAAAACCCTAGCTACAGTTTTGGCGACTCCGCTGGTTTTTATTTTATTTTATTTCCTGTTTTGTCCTTTCGGTTGTCGTTTTCGGCCACCATAAACCATCGTTTTTTCCTTCACAGTCGCGTTCCGACCGCGTCTTTCCAGCCCTTAGCTGCGACCCGACCGCGCCTTTTCAGCTCTTAGCTGCGACCCGACCGCGTACTTTTCCCTACTTGCTGCGCTCCGACCGCGCCTTTTAGCCATTTTACTCGCGTCCCGACCGCGCCTTTCCAGCTCTTAGCCGCGACCAGAGCGCACCTATTTCCTTCAAACTCGCGGTCCGCCCGCCTGTGTTCTCCAGAAACCTGCGACCTGTCCGTGCCTGTTTCCTTTAAACCCGCGGTCCGCCCGCCTATGTTCTTCAAAAACCCGTGATCTGTTCACGCCTGTTTCCTTCAAACCTGCGGTCCGACCGCCGATCCGATCTGACTTTTGCACTTGTTCCTGCTTTTGAACCCAACCCCTTTGCTGCCATATTTTCTGCACCTGCACAGCCATCTGTTCTACCTACACTTTTGTCCCCCTTTACAGAATTTTTTTAAAAATTTCAGCATTGTTTATTCAGATAATTTTGCATGGTAAAAATTTTCATTCAGTATTATTGATATTTAGGAAGTTGCCTTGGCACTTCTCTCCTGGGTTCATAACCTCACGAGCACACAATCTGTCACCTAATTCAAGTGAGACTTAAAAACTACTTAACTCAACCAACATTCTAACCCCACTTGGGGAACACAAAAGAATTTTTGTAGTTAGGTAGGATCGGGGGGATAGGCTTCTAAAAACACCCCTCGGTTACTTACACTTGAGACATAGTTGTTGTCCATTAGGGAACCAAAATCCCCTAGTATTTTTTGACACGGTCACAACCGGTTTATCAGAGGGCCTCTCCCTTAGGAGGGTTGAAGTCGTGAGATTGGTTCCGGAGGTCTGAGTGGAATACCGAACTCCATTCAGTAACTGAAGGGCTACCTTTCGCAGTTCTAGGAATATCCCTGTATAGGGGTATTGCAGTAAAAGGACCAAGTGGCAGATTTACCTTTCTGGACGTGTCATGAACGGGGTATCTTAGTTGCCATTCTTCTAGGATTTGACTACCCGGTGTCCCTCCCGGTAGGGGGATACCTTAGCCACTTGGCTTCCCTATTCATATTGTCTGACTTGGATTTCATCACCTTGCAGAGGATATGTCTAGTTGAGTCATAATACTTTTAGTTAGGTGTTTGCATGCTCCCTTACCTCCTTTTGGTCTAGTGAGTCCACCGTTTTTTATTTTGTAGGCAACCTGCTGTTTTTTGGTATTCTGACCATTTCTGTTGACACTCCGCCTATTGTAGCACGCAGTTACAATGGGTGTTTTGAGTCGATTGTTGGCCTGAGCGCCCTATTTTTTGAGCTCTCCTTCTGCACACTCGGTTGCATTAGAGTTTTTGAGCTGATTTATAGTTACCTCAACCCACAGAGATTTGACTCCATTTGTCACCATTGAGTCCCCGAGACATTCTCGGTGCCTCAGAGGCGAGCCCCCACAGCACGGTTCACTTGACACCACCAGTCATCGACACAGATCATCATCACTTGATACCACTCATCATAGATCTCGAGCCTTGTCACTTGACTCCACTCGTCAGCGGCATAGAACTCTGTCACCAGATACTGACGCCCCTTATTTTACCTCCGATTCTGAGCCAGACTCCGAGAACCCCCTTTACACTAGCCCCATGGCTGGCGTGACTCCCACTCCCATCTTGGTAGGGACCGTTGGTGGCACATCCACCACGACACCAGTTACCACACCTACTTTGGGTATGCCCTCCACGGGGACCCCCTCTAGTGTTCCCCTCACAGCACCGATTCCCGCAGCGGGAATACCTATCCCCACTCCATTAGTGACCCATACTACCCATGGTGGTGCAGGATCGTCCTATACCACCTTAGTTCCCCCACTTTGGGGAAACCTCCCTCACATGACCCCTCCACTTGGGGGCATCGGCCCCAACTTGGTCCAACCCACTACCGTGTCACATCCTTCGTCCAGTTTGCCATTCATGGCTAGCCTCAACCTGCCTGACCTAGCCAGATTAACCAACGACCCCATCCGACACGACCCTGCGTGGCTTCACATGCCCAGCAAGCTCCCCTCTGACATCCCTAAGTTCGAGGGCAAGGCAGGTGAGGACCCACAGAACCATATCATGTCCTTCCATCTATGGTGTTCCTCCAACTCCATAGTAGATGACTCTATTTGCCTCCGCTTATTACAGCGCACTTTCACTGGCTCTGCTGCCAAGTGGTATATCGAACAACCCCATGGAACCCATACCACCTTTACTTCCCTTGCCTCGACCTTCCTGCAGTTCTTCCAGTTACCTGTCCGCTATGACGCAGGCGTTGAGATCCTACTATCATGCAGACAAAACACGGCTACCCACATCACGGACCACATTCATGAATGGCGTCGACGCCGTAGTTTATGCAAGATCAAGTTAGACGACCGGATCTTCCTAGATTGGTTCCTCAAATCCCTCCTTCCTATCATTACTAAGGATGTGGCATCCGAAAGACCCCAGTCTGAAGAAGAGGCTATCCTTAAAGCCCAACAGTTCGATCTCATTTACGCCCAGTCGGGTTATCTTTATACCATTATACCTGACGCCCCTCGTGACAATTCCTCCCAACACGATGCGCCGGGGGCATCCCACGCTGCCGATGACATCATTGGTCGTGTCTCTTCACAGCCTCAACCATTTTCCATAGCCCGTCCTACCCCTGGCTCTGACCCTTCGCGAACTACCTTACAATCTAGAGCAAACAACCCGTATGCTCCCATGACACATCACCACCATACCCATGGACCCTCATGTCCACCACAGTGTTTCGGTCATGCGACTCCTGCTCACGCCCCCCCTGTCGCACCTCAGCCCTACTATCACCAGCAGGCTGCACCAACCCCTGCGGCACACCCACAACCCGCTCCACAACACTATCAGCAACCCCCTCGGGTTGTTGCACCTGCGCAGCCTCCACCTACATATCATCCACTGCAGCCTACTCCCGCCCACGCGCAACCTCAGAATCCACCTGCTGTCCAAGGGCAAGTTTACGCTCAACAAAACCCGCAGCAAAACCAGAACAACCAACGCAACCAGGGCCAACAAAACTGCGGCAGAGGCCGAAATCGTGGGAACAACCAACCGACCAAGCAAGCTGGTCAACACCCTAATCCCCTGCTAGTAATAATGCGGCCCCTGATAACCAAAACCCTGATCGCCCGCCCAAGCAGGCTAAAAACCCCAATTTGCGCACAAACTATCCTTGTTCTGTTTGCGGGGTCTATGGCCACTACACACATTTTTGTCCACATATGGAGCGAGTTCGGCAACTTTTGGCTGCGGATGTACACCACCAAGGGAAGGCGGCTCCTCAAGCACCACCCAACCCCCCACAACCTCAGCAGCCACCTTTGGTGCTGCAAAACCCCTTACCAACCCAAGGCGTAGTGAACACTGAACCGTTGGCTCCCCCTCAAACTAACGCACCAACCCTGTCAAAACCCCAAAAATTTGAAAAATTTTAAACTTTTAAAAATAGCATAAATATATGTTAATACAATCATTAAACACTGATTAGCTAATGTTATTAATTTTGTAACTGTATGATCTATACTTTGTTTTGAATACTAGTTGAGTTTCTCATCAGTTTTCTGAATGTTTTCTGTTTGCAACAGCAAGGGGATATGCTACGTTAAACTGGGCTTACTTAGCTGCTAAGCTAACGCACACAGTTTTCCTTTCTCTTACAGATCTTCAGGTAAAGTTTTGGGATTGCTGCTAACAGATCATTTTAAAGTAATAAAATCATATGCTGTTATCAAGTTCATTCAGTAAAGAACTATATAAATATATCGCATGTTAGCCAGACTATTCAGCTTCTACAGGTAAATCTTTCCTTATTTTACTTTTTATAAGAAGAACATTCGATGAGAAATGGTTTAAAGACATTAGAGGAAAAATAGATCGCCATTTCCATTTACATCTATGAACTTTCCAGTTGAATAAACATTCAGAAATAAAGACGGCAGTTTTTACATGAATTTCTTGTCCAACTATTACCTACAATCTCTTGCAATACTAGCACTAGGTAAAAGCTACAAATGTATTGTTCATTAGAGAATTTAATGGCTAAAAAGAGGTTCTCATAAGTTTTTAACGTCGCCTTTAGAATAGATAATGACACCAGTCTAATTCACGTAAGTAAACAGAGTTCCTTGAATTATTTAAGAACATAAACATTTATAAGATCATAGATCATGATATAGAACAACTCACATGTTGTTCAAGGTCACTCTTTGAGAAATTAACTCCTATTAACAATACTTTAACATGTAAAAGTATTTGTTAGATTTTTTTTGTTATCATTATTATACTAAGGTATTTGGTCACAAGGCGTATATTTTATGAATCATGTGATAATAACACTATACTCAAATTTTTATAAGTCTTATAATATAGTTCATTGATTTTGCTATAAGACAAATGGACTAACCTCAAGCGAGGTCTCCAAGTATAATTTTACACTATAATTATTAAACTAGGTTTAACAATACCTAGTCAATTTATAGTTCAATGTTTTAATGCAAGGATCAAATGTTAAAGGCTTAACATTACAATGCAAACATTTCAATGTTATAAAAGGTCGTGGAGTATTAACACATCGAACTAGGGTTATCATAGGTATAATATAGTTTAAAGCATTGCATTGCAACGTTGTTTTTATAATGGAAACTAACATTATCTTGTTTGTATAACGCAGGTATGGTCGAGGTTGTGATCATATTGGAACCTTCTCACCATAATTTTGTTGGCCATTGCAATGATGTGAAACATTATCAACCCAACCCACTTATTGGCAATAATTTATGTGATGTCGTGGCTGCCTCCTCGCCATGCATTGGGTGATTATAAGTTGACTTGCCCCCTTTCTCATTTCAGTCATTCCCTCGCCTGCGGGCTTGAGCTCTGCCGAACCCTAGTGGTTCATTCTGGTGGATCCTTGTCCTGAGAATGTCTGGTTTTTAGCTCTCCTTTGTGGTGCTCCCTTGTGGTGCTTCCTCGTTTTTCTCCTTCGTGGTGCTCCCTCGTATTGCTCCTTCGTGGTGCTGTTTCGTGGTGCTCCTTCGTGTTGCTGTACAGAAGTTCACGGCTCGAAAGTTAATAGCATTGTAGTCGCTGGTGGTTATCAGTCGTATCTCCTTTGGGAAAAGAAATTTGGTTTTCCTGTCAGCCCACTCTTATAGGTGAAGAAAGGGTTTGCTTACCATGGTTCCTGGTCGTTCGTTTACTCGACCCCGCAGGTAAATGTTTGTAATTACAATTTTCTTAACAGTAAGGTTTAGTTCAGTTATAAATTGTTAGGGTTTTCTAACAAAAGACTGCCCTTCGATGGCAGGTTTTCCTTTCAAAGATCGACGCAGATGAGATTGTTAAGAGTTACAGCTCCACGCTACACGGGTAAGCCTGGTTTTCACAGCACATCTCTTTGCTGGTTGCTGACAGCGTGCACTTCTGTGATTTCTTGGGTTGTTTTCTATCGCACTAGCTGTAGTTTTCTCCATCGTTTTATCAGGGTAAATCCCTGCGATAAAAGATGTACAGCTTCTGGGCCGAGGCTGCATTTACATACTTTGTCTTTATTTTAAGAATGGCGATGGCTGTTAGTTTTAAAGTTTTGGTTCGGGTAAAACCCTAACTCTATAAGAGTTTTTTCGGCTACGGCCGTGGATGTAAACTGGTTTTATTTACAGTAGGTTTTTGTTTTGTAAACAAAGTTTACAGGCTTTAAGCCTTTGCGTTATTATTATGTGAATAATGTTCTACAGGCCGCGAGCCTTGCTTTTACAATATTTAGCTTTGTCTTTACAGGCCATCGGCCTTGCATTTGCAGTTATGGGTAATTAAAATGAATTCAAGTAATAATTTCTTAAATATTTTACTTGTGCTGAGTAATGTTTTACTTTCGGTGTTACTCATAATGTGAGAAACTGGTTTTTCTTTCTCACAATTACTTCTGCTGTAATGATTAGTTTAAAACAAAGGAAATACTTACTGGGTTTCATTTTAATAACCTAGCTGTAAATGTTTTTAGTTATTTTTATTTCATTATGCTATTATTTAGTTTTTAAAAGCTTAAGCTCCATGATGGAGCATTCTGTGCTTGTATCTTTGCTTCAGAGTTATAAATACATATATATTTTTGATTTTAAGTTTAATATGATTGTTGATTTAGAACCTATAATGTATAAGTAACATGCAGGCTTTTAATACTGTTTTTAAATGAATAAAACAACTGTAGAGTTTTATTGTCTAGCTTTATAATTTTCTTACCAATAGTTCACCAGGTTTGAATGCTTAGGGTTTTAAAACCTAAATTTACAGTTGTGAAATTATTATTATATATTATAATAATTATTATTATAATAACATTCTATTAGGATATTCTTTATTAATACTAGGTCCTTTAGTAACGTTATTTATTTATAAACAATTTAAAACTAGAGCATAAATAATATGTTATTTCCATTCTGTATCTTAATATACTAGATTTTTATTTGTATGTAATTATTTATATAATTATTACTTATATAACATCATGTTATATTGTAATTATTAGAAACACAATTACTAGAAAATAATACTATTTCTTGATGTAAATAAGAGTATTGTTTAATGTAAGATATTATTATTGGTTCTTGGATTTTAATGTTTATTGAAATACTTACATAATAGTTAAATAAACTTTATATGATATCAATATAAACACATAAACATAAAATAGTATCTATTTTAAAGGTAACAGTTTGTGAAGTAAGTTTTTCCCTGAGCTGATAACGTTATTGGTGTACGGAAATTCTGGTAAATGCACTTTTTACTACAATACAGATTACTACACAATACTGTAATTGTATTAGTTTAACTGATAAATACCTAAATCCTTTATCCATAATATATTTATTTTATACAGAAGAAAACGATTATAACTTATACTACAAGCATACTTAATCTATCTTTTTCATGTACAGTTAAAAATTTTCCAGAGAAACAAAGTTACAGTTTTAGATTTTAATTAACAACTGTAGAAGGATAGCTGAAATAAAAGATAATAAACAGAAAGGCTATGGTAATGACTGTAAGTAGATTAGGGAACTTAGTTTAGAAGAATACTTCTTCTAAACTTTGATATACTGTGCTAGAGTACTATCTGATGGTATCAGATGTGGAAAAACACAGTAATACTAACAAGTTTTCTATTAACATTTCAAAGTACTAACAATTTTTCAGACATTTAAGTAATCATAACATTTATCTATTTATACACAGAAAGACATAAATATATAAATGAAAAACATGTTAAATGCTGTGGACAACAACAGCAATGGGAGGCTGTTCCTCCCTACCAAATTCCTGGAGAGCACTCAAACAGCGGCTTCTCAGGACCCCCGAGCTTGCTCTGGCCTCCCTGGATTGGAACTAGGTGCAGCAAAACAAATACAGTCTTTCCACTCTGTATCAACTCAAAACTCTTAGTCAGTTCCCTCAGTTCAAATAGCTGTAATCAGCATCAAGTTTCTGCAAACATCCACTCAAGTCACTTCCTTACTGTCTTTCCCCTTTTCCTCAAATGAAATTTCCTGAATAACATTCAGCTGAATGAATTCTTTCTGGAAATAAAACTGAGCCGCCTCAGCTCTCTTCATTGAGTACTTTTAAAGATTGCCTAGGTCTTAGTTGGGTTAACTGTCATTTAATGAGCCACCTGCTCACATTCCACTTTCTTGGGGAATCATGACCCCAAATATAGGGAAGTTGCCACCTGCAACTTAGGAAATGCTTGAGGATGCTGCCACTTGTCCTTTGCCTCTCCACCTAGTTCCAACAACCAGTTTGACCAGTAACCTCTTTTAACAGCTCTCCCATGCTGTTGTCTCCATTATTTATTTATTATTAATAAAATATTCTCAATTACACTCCATAAATGTTGACTCTGCTGAGTCATCAATCCCTACTTAGGATTAAATTTAACATAATGTCTCAGAAAATAAATAAAACAAATTACATAATTTTACAAAATTGGGGTATGTGACAAACCCAACAAATCACTTACGTTGCTCCTGAAACCCATGTTCGATTCAGGGACCCACCACTTGTTGATGATGTCCTCCGATGAGGTCAACCTCCAGACCCGACGGAACCAATATGGCTCCACCCCTGAAGCCCCTCCCGCCGATACACCTACTAATGCTCATCCCACTGATCAGGCGTTACGTATACCTCCACCTCCACTAGATGGTGCTCCCAGAGCGCCCCGTTTCCCACTTCGCCGTATCAACAATAACCCCAATGCACGGGCTGCGTCAAACTACAACATTGTCGATGACTTAGCCCAATCCCCCACAGCCATGTCTGCGTTGGAAGTCTTAAAAAACTGCCCTTCGTAGCATAAGAATTTACTCTCAGCCATTGGGGCTATTGATCCAAATGATTCGCAGTTAATGGCATTTGATTTGGACCAATCCGAACCCCGCCTGCCTTCCACTTTG